>OX463841.1:3431515-3734536 GCA_949825065.1 Odontocerum albicorne
GTTCGATTCGATGAAGAATTAGGATATAATTGTGTTTCTGCAAATGTTGGTGATACTACAGTTCGGGCAACTTCGAGGAGGCGACAACAACTAACAAAACCAAGAAGACAAATCAAACCGCCAGTTCGATTCGATGAAGAATTAGGATATTATTGTGTTTCTGCAAATGTTGGTGATACTACAGTTCCGGGCAACTTCGAGGAGGCGACAACAACTAACAAAACCAAGAAGACAAATCAAACCGCCAGTTCGATTCGATGAAGAATTAGGATATTATTGTGTTTCTGCAAATGTTGGTGATACTCCAGTTCCGGGCAACTTCGAGGAGGCGACAACAACTAACAAAACCAAGAAGACAAATCAAACCGCCAGTTCGATTCGATGAAGAATTAGGATATTATTGTGTTTCTGCAAATGTTGGTGATACTACAGTTCCGGGCAACTTCGAGGAGGCGACAACAACTAACAAAACCAAGAAGACAAATCAAACCGCCAGTTCGATTCGATGAAGAATTAGGATATTATTGTGTTTCTGCAAATGTTGGTGATACTACAGTTCCGGCCAACTTCGAGGAGGCGACAACAACTAACAAAGCTGGACGATGAAAAAAAATACAATGGACAGTGAAATAAAAAATTCTAGTTAAAATATAAATATTGTTAATGATGTTTTTTTTGTTAAATTCAGAGAAATGTTGAAATTAATATAAATTTTGTTTATGACAGTTAAATGTATTAGACTGAATTGCAATTGAATTTTTGTGTAACATTTAAGTTGATAAAAGATTTTTTTTGAATAGTTTAAGTATTATTTTGAGTTGAAGGTTAAATGTAACTAATGTTTATTTCTGTCATGTTTGTGATTTGTGAATATAAATGTAAGAAGGCGTGTTGATATGTGGGTGCATTTCATATTCACAATACTCTGTGCCACAATGTTCTGAATGTATTTAGTACAGTGTTGTTACAAGTTTGTCTTGCCCTATATGAGAGCTGACAATGTGTCACTTGGTCCCCGCATTAAATAAACTTAACAATTACGAGTATATCACAAATAGTACTCTTTATTTCATTTGATAATTCTCAAGGAGGATAGAATATGCGGAATCATATTTTTTGTCATAAATTATGTTTCGATTTTACAAAACAAAATCTTCACGAAAAGAAATTAATTAAATAAATTTATTTTGAAGTAAATTTTTGATTTTTGACACATTGAAAACTGAAGGAAACATAAATTTTAAAATAATTTAACAGCACGTCGAAAGAATACCGAAAATATCAACTGAAAAAATCAGCTTCAATAATCGCAGATAAATTATCAATGGCAATTTAAACTGTATTGTTTAAAAAATCCATTTACTTTATTCGTTTTTTTCTATTGAATATTCACATTTAAAAATATATGGGAAATTTTAAGAAACAAATTGTTGACAGATATTTAATTAAAATGTACAATAAGATAACGCTGTTTGGCACATTGTAGAAATTGAAACAAAGGCTTATAAATCGAATAAGTCTATTATTTTGTCTATTGAAAGATATTTGAGAACAAGATTATAACATGGAAGGTTTTAGAACATCTCTTATATAATTTTTAAAATCGATTATTCTTATGACCTCAGTTGAACTCTCAAACAAAGCGGATCTTATTGTTACAATCCGAAAGGTCCAGAAAAAATAATCACGATATTTAATGTAATATTTTTATCCATGAAAAGTACTCGTATTACATTTTTTACGCAACAAAATTAAATACAAAATGCACACTTTTTAATGATGGCGTTAGGTGATCTTTTCGTGTACGTGTGCAAATATTCATGCGGAATTCTGCATAAAGCACTAAGCCACTGGAAAAACATGAAAGGATTCCTATATAACGCTTGGGATTCAAATTAAATGCATTCTGCTCAGTAGAGCTTAGCTTCCAATTAAAAAGAGTTGGATGTGGAAATCCAGGCAGTATACTCGTTTATATCTGGGCTTACCGTATCAAGTAGGGAAAATGAATGGTTTCATGCAAATGGCCGTTAAAGTTTCTGCAACTGCTCATTCTGGTATCTATTTTATCTACGAATATTTCGTTATTTTCCGTAAAATAAGGTTAGGAAGGTTTTAACTGCATTGCATCGTACATAAATATATTACTTTTTATTGCGAATTGCGCAACATGGTAAGTTTATTGACGGAAAAAATAAAAATACACTTTAAGTTCTGTTTATTTAATTTTAAAAATCATCACTAATGTTGACAAAAATTACCTTATTTTTTAATTCAAACATCTTTCTAGCATGATGGAAAATATCGATAGTATAGCAATAAATCTTTCAGATTATAAACAATTGGAGTGTAAAAGAACAATAGAATGAATGAAAAGATAACTGTTTTATGTGATTGAATAAAGTCATTGTTTTCTTATACGAGAATAATTAAAAAACATTTACTAAAATTTTTTTTTTTCGATTATTGATCTTAAAATTCAAAATGCTTGAAAATAATGAATAATTTCAATTCCATGTTTTTAAACGAAATTTTAAAGGCAAAAACTTAAGTTAATTGAAAAAATCATATTCATATTGTTTACATTTATATATTTAAACTAGTTTTCGTTCATAAATCTATAAGTTTGTTCAAATTTTTGCATTTTGACAAAGTAAATAAAACTTCCTTAAGATCATTCATGCCCGAATAAGGAACAAATGTGAGCAAGATCTCGACAAAACCCAATTCGGTTTCAGAAATGCCTTTGGAACAGGAGAAGCATTACTTGCAGTTAACATCCTACTGCAGAAATTTCGAGATCAACGGAAAGATGTTTTTTTCTGTTTCATTTACTATGAGAAGGCATTCGATAGAGTGAAGCATGGTGAATTAATGCGGATGCTAGAGGGGTACAATGTCGACGATAAAGATAGAAACTTCATTAAGAATCTTTATTGGTTCCAGACTGCCGAAATTAAGGTCGGTAATGCCTGTTCAGAAGAGATTAAAATCAGAAAAGGTGTACGTCAGGGTTGCATATTGTCACCGTTACTCTTCAACATGTACACTAATTATGTCTTTAAAAAGGCTTTGGAAAACTCATCAAGAGGAGTGAAGGTCAATGGCGAGTGTGTCATCAATATAAGATATGCCGATGATACTGTCATCTTGGCTGATAACATCGCAGATTTTCAAGAACTTCTTGTTAACATTAACGATGCAGGAGAAGAATTAGGCCTTAATATAAATATTAAAAGATAAAATGGATGGCATTTGGCAGGGCAGATTACTCCGCTATGACATTGCGGCTTGGGAGTGAATTGCTGGAGAGGGTGGAGCAATTCAAGTACCTGAGCAGTATTATCACTACATCTGTCGACCCAGATATGAAGGTGAAGTGCAGGATTGCAGCAGCCCGTAGTTCATTAAACAAAATGAGATCAATATTCTGCAATGATAAATTGAATTTGACACTAAGGCAGATAATGTTGAAGTGCTACGTTTGGTCTGTTCTGCTGTATGGCTCGGAAACATGGACGCTGAAGGTTCATACTATGAATAGGTTGGAAGCGTTCGAGATGTGGCTGCACAGGAGAATGCTTCGTATACCGTGGACTGATATGATCACCAATTCGGAGGTCTTGAGGAGAACTAATTGCAGTAGACAGCTGCTGACAGATATAAAGGTCCGCAAGATATCCTATCTGGGTCACATTTTACGTGGAGAGAATTACGAAATCCTCCAGTTGATACTGATGGGCAAGATCGAGAGGCAGCGTGGTCCTGGTAGAAGGAAAACATCTTGGCTGCGCAATATAAGAGACTGGACGGGGATGAGGCGTGTGAAGGACCTGTTTCGGGTTGCGCAAGATAGAGAAGCCTTTGCCAGAGTGATTGCCAACGTCGGAGGGACCTGATAGAGCACGACAAAAAGAAGAAGAAATAAAACTCGTATCTTTCAAAATTTCTACCCTGTATTTTTAAAACAAAACTTATACTTAAAAAAACGTTTTCTTTTAATTACTTCTGTATGGCATACCCCCCCCCCCCTCCTTAAAATAAAGGCGTTTCCTGAAATTCAACCTAAGTATGGTAAACCAAGAAAAACCACATTTTTCTACAGATCTTTTAAAACTTGGTAATCTGAATCAATATAGTAAATGTTCTTAAATAATTTTGATCACTAAATTGAATCCTATTCAAGTGTTTGTGTGGAAAATGTATAAAGCGCTTAAAGAGGTTTTTATCAAAACCCGTAAATGAATAATTAATTTACAATGATTTTTTTTTTAAATCCTTTCGACTGACACTTTAGAACCACAAAAAGGTAAAAGAGCCTCGATAAATTATTGTTCTTCACGTATACATAGTAAAAAAATGTTATACCTATAAATTTTATTTTATGTGCATCTACGTCACAAACTGTTAAACCTCGATGTGGAAATTTATTGCCTTCATTTTATTCGCTCTAGTAAAACGTATGAATAACCAGGTCGATCGAAAACGACAATATTTGATGTTTCGATTATGCAAATAAATATTCGTTCAAACTTTTTTCGTATTAAGAATATATTAAAATATCACTGATAAATCAAAGGATTAAAAATGGACCGGCCCTTGGCATCAAATCAATAAAGAAGTGATATTTCTTTTCACCACCTGAGGCGTGGAAATTCATAGAAAACTTTAATAAAAAGCTCTCATAATACGAGACTTAAACGATCGGTTGCCTTAGTTATCACTCACTGGAGGGGAAAGTTTTTGAATAAATTTTGGGTTTGAATCTCATCCAAGATTGTCTGAAGACACTTAGTTCCCAGCTCTAATATTTATTTCAGATAAGCGTATTAACTTAAAATACTCATTTTTCAAGCGTAATATGATATTTTGTAGCATAAAAGCATGTACTCGTACATTAAATTGGTTATTGAAAAAAGTACAGTGGAACTTTTTTTTGAGATCATAAATATTCTAAAACATTAACAAAATCTTAACTTTTTTTAGAAAATTTATTTAATTAATCATCATCTTGAATCCTTTAGCGAATATATTGAGTAAAAGAATGACGGTTAGGAAACAATAATGATTGTATGACACTCTCGTTGTAAATATGAGTAGTATAAACCTGGCGTATTTATTGGCATGTCACATTTTTTTCTAACCAACCAGAATCATATTGAGAAGACCCTAAGGAAAACTCAGACTGATGCTTCTATAATGTGTACCAATGGAATTTGGGTATAATGAAATGTTAAGTGTAATAAACATTTTAAACTAAAATATTAATTGTACTCTTTAAACTGAAATATCTCTTTTAAACACTAACTGTTGTGAGGAGTATGTTATTTTGAATAAGCGAAATGGATAATGAAAAATCAAAAAGTATTAGAAGGCTCCATTTTGATAAGAACGGTCAGTCTTACAAAATCTAAAATTTTGAAATGCCGTTAATTTTCTGTACATTTAGTTAGGACGTGCTAAATTATCGATAGAAATCATGACGTTCTGCTATGTTCTCGAAATAATTTCACGTGATCAAAATATTATTTGCTCCATATATATTTGTCATTAATATCTTAGCTGTCGGCGAAGTGTTCGTCAATCCATTAGATCTTTTCAAGGATACCGCCTGAAGTTGCAAGTTGCATAGATGACGCACGTATCCCCACTTCCTAGCTGTCCAACTTCTTTAGGGGTGAGCGTTTTGCTTCCATTCCCGCGTGGACCTCGAACCAACAGACACCTGTCTGTCCTCTGCTAAAGTTTATCGTAATTCTTTTAATCAATAATTACGGCTCGATACCAGTTCTTACCTCTAGTATAATTAGAATCTATTTCATCACCGAGATTTCTCCTCTGCCAAGGACGCCACGTGCCGATTACGTCATATTCCGAGACTATTTCACGTTCTTCAAATCCATCAACGAGCTCTTAGACGCGTTGTCAGAGGGTTTGCAGGAAAAAGTGGATTCGGTGACGCCACGAACTAGATCCTCAGTCACAGCTCCTAGAATTCGCTTCCAATGGTGTGCAGACATTGAAGAAACCAGTTGCATCATTACAACGAGCAATTACATCGTAAAAAAATTAGAGGTATTGTGATTCTATCTTATTTGTTATTCTTTTGGTGATTTCAAATTTTGCATTACCCTGTTTCTTTTGTTTTACGACGCTTCCAAAGCGATCGTTAGAGATAATCTCTCTTGCAAAATATATTAATCCTTTAAAGTTAAACTCTTCAAGTGTAACTAATAGAATCAAAAATCTTATTAAAATTCAAACTAGTCCTACCTGGATCATTTGATCCGGTAGTGAAAATAAATAATTTTAATCTAAATCGTTACTGTGTGTGTTTCTTTTCTGATTACCTTTCCTCTGGTTTGCTTTGAGTTATTCTTATGTTATTACCTGTCGAATCCTGAGACCAAAGAGGTATGTGTTCCTTTTTTCTTTTTAACCGCTGAGCTATTCGAGTCAAACTTGATTCTGACAACTTTCATAGTTTAAATAATTAAAATTAAATTAACCTAAAAGTTCTAGAAAATCAGAAACAGTCATAACACTGTCTTAAATGGTTCTCTGAAAAAACAAAAATATTTCCTTATGTTTTTTTAATTAGAAATAAAGAAGAATTTATTTGTCAAATGAAAAAAAATATCGATTGCCAAAACGTGCTCAAGAAAGAAGTATTAAATTCTCAACCAGGGATGAAAAATGAGGCACTATGAACAGGAAAAACCATTTTACAAGATACAAACACAAAGAACGAATATAACCTTGGTGAATATCAGAAAAGGAAAATAAATTATTTTTTCCAATACTTAAAACTTTGTTACTAAAAACAAGAAAAAGCATTGTTCTGTGTTCCATGAATTAAGAACTTACCTATATAAAAGAGAAACTTTGCACACAATATTGTTGAATAGATCACGTGATATTTTTCAATCAATCTGTGATTTATTCAATGGCTAGTGAGCAAACACAAAATATCAAATTTTGTCCGCAAAGAAAATGCCGACAGGAAATTCTCGCCCTTTTTATCGAGAAGCAATAAATTTTTGTGTTGAACAAAAATATTTTTGATCCAAGTGAAAATGTGGGTTAATAAAAAAAGACAAGAAAAAAATGAGTTAACTGTTTGCATTTAGTAAAAAGCACTTTATTGAAACGCGTAAAAATCAAACTTTAAATACATTAAAGTATACTAATAATCAAAAGCAATAAACGTGTCAGCATGTTTTCCTTTTTCGATTATTTATAAGCATTAATAGGCGGTAGTTTCTTTTATAAGGTTTTGAATAAATTTATATAGATTACATACATACAAGCATGCCGTTTCCCTGTCAAGGTAGACAGAGAAGAAAAGAGCGCTAGACTTTTCTATCACGACACATACATTTCACCTCCTCTTCATCCATAACCCCATCATTTACATCTTACGATTTATCTGACTTTTAAGATTTCGTTCGTTCAATGTATCATTCTTTGGTCCAACTTACTCTCCAAGATCTATTATCTTATATGTCTTACCCTTATGTAACAACTGTTACATAAGGGTAAGACGTATTTGTGGTTTTATTATGTTTATTTGTGTTTTTATTATGTTTATTTGTGTTTTTATTATTTCTTTATTCATTTGTTCTACTTGCCCGAACTATCTGAGAATATTCTTAGTTAACTTACTTGTACTTAGAGCATCATTTATAGATTTGATGAAATAATTTAATTATAAAGTTCTTGCGCTTTACAAAAATGAAGAATGCATCTTGACTACTATTTTCCAGCAAGAAAATGTATTATTTGGTTTGTCATAGTTTAGTAAAAAATATGTGAGAATGAGATTTTAATATTTTCAATGACATTTTTATCAAATGTGCATATTTCGTCTTTCGTCAAAATTGCATAAGATCAAATCTTCTAATATTTTATTTAAGTGTTTTGTTTTGTTAATTTTTACAAAAATGTCATTACATTAAATAAAAAGCATATTTTGTGTTAGTTTCATCAAATACTGCAGCATTTTTAGTAAAATAGATGTTTGCAACTCTTTAAAAGTGAGAAATATCATTACATTGTGTTGTCAAATATTAAAAAAAAACAATCACACAACGAAATTAGATTTTTTTATTTTACGAAAACGCAAAACTTACTTTGGACGTTTTTATTTTTTTAACGTTTTATTTAAAAGTAAATCCATTTCACTGTGTTATTTTAACACAAAGACAATCAACCAGCACTTGGAGTTCATATAATAGATGAAAACGATATTAAGAAAGTAAAATAATTTTAAAAAAAATTAAATCAACTCGAAACTTAGCACATTATGAAAAATCTCTGCTCCTAAATCGATCGTAAAATCACTATACGAATTGCTATTACAATAATAAATGCAAAAGAAAAGAAGTTTTAATTTTGTATAAAACAAAGTAAGTTTAGATTATTGCTATTACAATAATAAATTCAGATGAAAAGAAGTTTTTTTTTTCATTAAACAAAGTAAGTTTATCATAAACTCACTCTCAGTTCTTATCTATTTTAATTCATTTATGGTAATGCCGCTCATCAGCTGTTTTTTTATAAATGCGAAAATAAGCTACCTTGAAGTACAAAACAGAGTTAATGTATCCATCGGTTTATCTTTTTACAAAATTTATTTGTAATTTCCATAAACTTAAAAATGAGCGTTATAGTTTCACAAAAATGTCATTCTTTTTTGACTAATGAACCAGAAGTTCCATCGTTCACCGTACTATAGTCTTCTGAAATTCCTGATCTCGTACAAACTAATATCTCGACCCAATCATCTTGTAAACTTCCACATTTCTATAATAATAATAATAACTAAATGACACTTTATACAGCACCGTTTAGAGAGCAGTTTCCTCAAAAATTCTAGTTTGGGAGCTGAAGTTATTTTTATTGACAGATTAAAAATATCACGAAATAAAAAAACAAGTTGAGTATGAAGATAGGAAAGTGATGACTGCAGCCATGAGATTAGGTACTTCTCCATATCTACATATGTTTAGAAAACATATTTGGTAAGAAAACAGCAGAAAACTTCCTAAGGGAAGATGAACTATAAAGACTCCTTATGTAGATTTTCCGATATGTGTTAATAACAAATTCGGTTTTAGGTGTAGTGTAGTGTGTGTGTTGTGCTCATATAATATGTGCAAATTCATTCAACTTTCATAACGCACACCGTTCTAACATGTCTTATATATATGAGCCTCATGATCGGGCTTTCTATGCCTGTCAAATGATATAAGTCATCTTACCTTGTGATTATTAAATAATATTTTTAACTTCTTGTCACTAACATTAATAATTTGATGGATAATGGCTTGACACATAATTATCAAGTCCTACTTTTAATTCCACATACATGGCCTAGCGTATCTTAAACAAGATGTTACAAAGCGGATGAAACTTATTTTGATACATAACAACTACAAATAAATCTTTGTACATCTTCCGATATATGGTAGTGACACATCCGGTTTTCAATAATTTATGGCCTAGCTTATCTTAAATACGATGTTACAAAGCGGATGAAACTTGTTTTCAAACGTAACAGCTACAAAGAAACCGTTGTAGATCTTCCGATATGTGGTACTAACACATTCAGCTTTCAACATTCATGGACTATTTATCTTAAATAAGATGTCACAAAACGGATGAAACTTATTTTGAGAAGTAATATCTACAAAGAAACCTTTGTAGATCTTCCGATATGTGGTAGTAAAACATCCAGCTTTAGGTAGAAATTCATAATAAAAAGTTCTTAATCTTATTAATGTAAAATTATTTTTAATCTAAAAAAAAGGAAGAATATGTATTGAGATATACATATAAGCGTGTCCATTGAAATGTTTTAATGAAGTATATGTTTTTTTTAAAGAGCATTCGATCCTCAGCCTTATTGGTCTCACGTGTTGTGTCCAAAACAACTTACGTAACATACTTGTTTTTGACTGCAAAATATATGAATCATGTTAGGCTTTTGGTATTTAAAAATAAGATTTAGTATTGCTGTATTCAATCGTACGAAAAAAATATTACTATTTTGTTAAAAATGTTAATGATTGAAATCAAACGTTAATAATAAATTTAAAAAAATAACAGTCTTTCGTATAAATGAACGACTGGGTGGTTAGAGTATCAATGTATACTGTTTTAATTATTTAAGAGTCATCAGCTTGAATTTAATTAGCAACGAATACCAATCTTTTAAACTAAATATCCACCAAATGTTTGGTTGTGTAAAGAGAGATCTGAGTTCAACATTTATACGTTTACGCCATATATGTATCTTTATTATTCCACTTGTGCCAGGATCCCCCACGACGTATTCCATGTTTTACAACTACCATGATTCTTCATTTTCAGTATAAAAATCCATACCTCTTTAAAATGCAATCATATAGTCGGTACTCGAAAATTGTGTTATATTTGAAAAGTAGAGAAATCGTGCTCAGCCTGTATGTTTTTGGAACCTCAAAACTTAGTTTTGTAGTATTCAGTAAAGGATGAGTGCCTTTTCGTGAGGTCTTAATAAATTTCTGCTTCTCATCACTTTCTTTCATCATACTCCATTAATTTAGTGAGTTTTGAGGCTTTGGACTTCTGCTATATCTACTGTTTGTCCACCGTTGTTACTTCATCCTTACGGTATGACCAGCCCAATGCAACTTTAGTTTCATTGTTCTATCCAGTATTATATTTGACAACCTATACGACTTAGTTAATAAGACACGTGTCTTTCGACCCGGAGGTGGCAGCTTTGACCCTCACGGATACCCACATTATTTTAAAAAGGCTATTGGTCTGGTTTTCCCTTCAAGCCTCTTTAACATATTTTTAGTTAGTTGTAAAATATTGCCATATGACAATATACCCTCCAGGCTGTAATATATACAACGAAAGTGTAAAACCACACAACATTGAAATCTTATATGAAATATTTTTTTTAATGAGAAAGGTATGTCATAAAATACATACGGTGACCTCCGTGACGTATTTGATAAGACGCTTGTCTCCCACTAAATTACTATTTTTGTAACTTTCTATACGCCTCAAAAAAAATTAATTGTGTAAAAAGTCTCTCGGTTTGGGCTAGAGTTTGTCTGGTAATAATACTACAGTGCGTTAGAAACCATTTCATAGTTTTGCAGAAATTTGTGTCTCTTGACCACACTCTTCAAAATCTCTACATTATTAATGCATATATCTTGAACGGAACCATACGAACTAAAAATCCACGGTTTGATTTATATTATAAAATAAAATTCGTCAACCTGAAGAAATTACCCGACGGCCTTACTTTAAATTTAAAACAAACAATGAAAAGGTTCCGTTTAATCTACCGTGCCGAGCTTGTTCAATGAGTGCTTAAAATTATGATGGATTTCATTGTTATTAGAGAAAGACAATTTTTTTCCTTCTTGCGATATAATCGTTTATCATGAGTAAATGTCAAGGTTGTGACTACGTCGCAAAATTTGTCTAAAAGAAACATTATAAAATGTTCATTTTATTCGTCTTCAAATAAATAATTTGAATTAATCCAAGAAATGTAAACAAACCACCTGAATGTTTTTTAATTACTCAAATAAGTCTCTTTTTTTAATTAAAATTATTAAACTCTTTATCAAAGGCTACGATTTTAACTTTGGTGAACTCCATATAAGAATATTTGGTATGAATTGCATGAATCTTTATAATACGTGTTTATACTTCATAAAAGAACTTTTCAAAACTTGCAAACTTAGAAAAAAATCATTTTTTTACATACGTTGCAAAACTTATCCAAAACAATGAATTAAACAATATATAAGATGCATAAGGCCTTGAGCAAATACTAAACACTTTGAATTAATAGACCAAACACACGTCTGATGAATTATTACTATAGTAGGATTTAAAGATTTCTTTCATAACATACCGGAATCATTCCGCAAAAGCCTCAAGATAAGAGGTAGAAATACGCATATCGACAAAGAGTGTAATTATTAAAATAACAACGTTTTTTTAATTTCTAATTAAATTCTGTTTAAAGCCTCTTTTTTCAGTGCTACATTTCAAATAGAAAATACTTGTACATATAATTTAAAGAATCATATGATATTATTTTTTTATTCGGACACTTTATTATGCACCGTACAAATGGCGGGTTTATGTTATACTCGTATATGTAAGTACATAAACAGATGAAAATAATGAATCGCACAACATAACAAATTTATCATTGGGAATAAAGGTAAGGAATAAAATAAGGAATAAAATAAATAAAGGTAAGGAATAAAATAAAATACTTGTACATATAATTTAAAGAATCATATGATATTATTTTTTTATTCAGACACTTTATCATGCACCGTACAAATGGCGGGTTTATGTTATACTCGTATATGTAAGTACATAAACAGATGAAAATAATGAATCGCACAACATAACAAATTTATCATTGGGAATAAAGGTAAGGAATAAAAATAAAATACTTGTACATATAATTTAAAGAATCATACGATATTATTTTTTTATTCAGACACTTTATCATGCACCGTACAAATGGCGGGTTTATGTTATACTCGTATATGTAAGTACATAAACAGATGAAAATAATGAATCGCACAACATAACAAATTTATCATTGGGAATAAAGGTAAGGAATAAAAATAAAATACTTGTACATATAATTTAAAGAATCATACGATATTATTTTTTTATTCAGACACTTTGTCATGCACCGTACAAATGGCGGGTTTATGTTATACTCGTATATGTAAGTACATAAACAGATGAAAATAATGAATCGCATAACATAACAAATTTATCATTGGGAATAAAGGTAAGGAATAAAAATAAAATACTTGTACATATAATTTAAAGAATCATATGATATTATTTTTTTATTCAGACACTTTATCATGCACCGTACAAATGGCGGGTTTATGTTATACTCGTATATGTAAGTACATAAACAGATGAAAATAATGAATCGCACAACATAACAAATTTATCATTGGGAATAAAGGTAAGGAATAAAAATAAAATGGGAAAAATATCATTCCTGATTTAATAAATAACCACAGAACATATTTATACTTTATTTTCAGGATACTATTGAAGCCTTCGTTGTCTTCGATATACAATTTGCGCTAGAACAAATAGTTATTTTTTTTTATATGTGAGAAAGCGGCTTTTTACTGACTTGTGCGGAATTAAAAGAGAATAATTGAAATTAAACCTTAAGCTTTTAATTGATTTGATATTTTTGTACACACAGAATAGGGTTAATATTTTTGAACATGTATGCTTATTCGATATTTAACATTATCTAAAACAAAGGAATTGGTAATAATACTGCAATATGCTTCTCAACTCTTATTTTTTTAAATACTTTTTGATAATTTAAAGCGTAATATAAATAAATATTAATAGACGTTTAAAACTGTGCTTTGTTATTTCCAATATTTTTTTACTAACTTTTCTTCTACTCTATTTACACTATGCATTTTTGGAAAACTTTTACAGTTTTGTCAAAATTTGTTGAAAAAAGTAAGCTGAAATGGTTTGGACAAGTGGAACAAATGTATTAAGAAAGACCAATAAAACAGATACACATAGTACATATGTGAGTGGAAGGCGTGTGAGAGAAAAACCGGTGAAAGCGCGATTGACTCAAGTGAATAATGTTATGAAAGAAACGTAGAAAGTTAGAGAAATCGTAGAAATGTTGTGGGAAAGTGTATGAATATTGAAGTAGCTAAGGATATGTGACGAGATTGGAAAGTCTGGTGCTATGCCCTTTCTGCGTAACCAGATAAAGTGTGATGAAATTGTAACTACGTAAGAATTTTATTTTAAAATCAAGACTCACGTTTGATTAACAATCATGTGCGCATAACCTACTGCATAAACTTTTACGTGTCAATTTCACTTAGTTATTTTGTCCTCTTTGCTTAGCCTAACAGAGAAATGGCGTGATGGTATGTATGTATACAGATTTCTCCTTGATAAGTATTTCACGTCAATAAAGTCAGGCTTCCTTATTTATCTTAAACGAGAACTATGTGTCTATTTTCTCAACTAGAATATAATTAAATAAACAATTGTGAGATTGTTTGAACAAATTGAGATAATTAATATCGAAAAACTAATACTCGTATACAGTTATCCTTCACTTAACGCCATGAATTGGCTTACGAAAAAAATGCGTAACTAGACGAACGCGTTAAGTGAATTGATTTTAATGTTGATAAGATCGGTTCCAGACGACAAAAAAGTGACCTAAAAGTGTTGAAAAACAATTGTTATTTTTATTTTCACTAAGAAGACTAACGTACTTTATTTCTTTCTTTTGAGTAAACTCTAAACTGTTTTTAATTTTGTTTCTTCGTTTTATTTCAATGGCTTTAAATCGAAATTGCATAAAGTGGAATTGCGTATAACGAAAATAAATACATGTAAATTTCGGAATCGAGAGAGACGAAAAGATAGACCGAGGAAAGAACAAAAAGAAGTGATTGGAGAAACTTGAGTTAAGTTAAAGGTAAAAAGTGTGAGAAACTAAGAAATTTGTATGGACCTATGATTAAACATTGAAGAGATGAATTTTGTAAGCGTGAATAGAAATGCGTGGAAACATGACCTCTCTGTCTGCCTGAAAAAGCATATATCATGATAATATATAAGATACATAAGTAAAGTAACTTTTTCGGCCATTACATTTGATTGATTTGTCCTCCTCCGTTGCATAGTAGGTAAGACGCTTGACTTCCACTTGGGGGTTTCGGGTTCGACTTCCGATGGTACACGAGAAAACTTTTAAAAATCTGACAAACGAGCTCGACACGTAACGATACTCGCACGTGTTAAGCATATACGCACCAGTGCTTTTATTTTTTCATGTGCCGTAGTGTTATCAACACATGCTATGAATCGTGAGTTCCATGTCTTCTCCAGTGGATCTATACTCGATGGCTCGATTACTGGAGCCGAAGACAATACTGTCTTCCGGCCATGCTTTTTAATATGTCCGAGTCACAAATTCGGATATATTGATGAGTACCAGACGAATGAAACATAAAAGTTAATATTTTTTTAATACACACACACACACAGAAGTGCATTATCCCTGGTTTTAAATATTCCCAAGTACCTGCCGCATTTCCGCACATTCCCTCTTCCCCGTCTACTTTCATCGCATTATTACCGCTCGGAGAGACGCCCATGCAACGTTGCATGTGCAATTGTCAACCTGAAATGGAATGCTGCCTTCCTTTATATATTTACTCTCACATTATAAGTATGTTTTGATGTGTACCTCACTTTATGAGCATGTTTTGCTATCTGGCTCAATTTACTTAATATGCCAACAAACAGAATGCACATTTTAATTCATTAATATTAACCTGTTCCATTGGTGACTTTTCCTACCGCATGGCTTTAACCAAATGTAAACATCTATCGCAATTTAAATGCAATACTGTCACATATACACATTTTTCATAAAAAATGCTTATATTTTAGATATGTTCTAGCCCCACTTCTCAAACTTTTTTACTGTTGGCTAAATTGCTACGGACTCCCAATTAATATAAATTAAAGATGTAAATATTCACGTCGTTAATTGACATTAAAAAATAAAGCAAGCCTAAAATACTTTTTAATTTTATATATAATACAATCTTAGATTATTTATTCAACACGTTTATATTATTCTATTACGATGCTGCTTTTTTATGCTGTCTTTTAAGTAAACAAATGTTCATTCATTAATGTGTTTTGTATTATACTTTTGTTGTATACAGAAAAATTTACAATAACTGGCATGTGGTAATTTCTTCCAAACAATTAGAGAGATTTTTGGATGCCCTTAGTCAAAACCAAACTGAAGTGCTGTTTTATAAAAATAAGGGATCCTACATGAATGGAATCCGCAACTCCGGGCTGGGAGACATATGTCAGCTATTTAAAATTCTCACAACAAAAAAATCCTGTATACTTAAACCAAAATTGTACTCCCCAATCTCTGCTCTTTCCGATTCTGGACTATGCGGAAGTCTGTTATTTGGATATGACGGAGGAACACCTTGACAAATTACAGCGTCTTCAAAATGTTTGGCTAAGATTTATTTTTAACCTGAGAAAGTACGATCACATCGTTTCATATCAGAGGGAGCTGAACTGGTTGAACGTAAGAAATAGATGCCAAGTTTACATAATATCTCTATTGTATAATATCCTTAACTGTCCCGCCGCCTTTCTTATATCGCCAGAAAATTTCAGCGTCTTTCCGATCATGGACTTGCGTTACACTAAAACAGAGATTGTTTAAAGGTCTTCCCAGTTCACCGCCCTTCTTTTTTTACGTCGTCCTTTACTGTTCATGCAGCAAGATTCTGGAACTAGTTACAAACCAATGTAAGATTCGCTCCGATCTTGGCATGCTTTAAGAAGCGACTGAAAAAACTATTCATTTGTAGTCCGTAATACACATGTAACGTTTTTCATTCCTTATTATTCTTTCCTCTCTACCATCCCTACCTTTTTTTGATTGATATTATCTCACTCTTAGTTTTATTAAGATGAATAATCATTTGAATATTTTTGTGACCATGTAACTGCCTTTCTGGTGAGTTGGAAGAGACTGCCATCTGGCAATAAACCCGTTGGAATGTTTTTACAGTGAAGTGTTAAATAAATAAATAAAGATGTTATAAAGTCTGATGTAAAAACTAGTCCGAGATCCTTATTTTAGTTTCCATCATGGATTGAACCTGAAACTCCTACTTTGAAAACCATGCTTTCTACAGGCAAAAACTTACTTCATTTCGATACGTATTCAATAAACGCTTACTGAAAGTAACAGTTTGTACTTAATATTTTTTTAAAGAAAATATGATTTATAATAATATATCTTTATTAATATTGAATTTCGACGAATTTCCAAGTTGAAGGTTCAAATCAAAATGTAATTCTTGGAAAAAAAGTTTTGAAACAAACATGACCCACTTTCCTTTAAAATTAAAATTCCTAAAATTTGCAAGATACGAGTACTTGGAAATTCCAACCGCTTTCTTTTAGCTATTAACTTGACAAATCGTCTTGTCCCAATGAACGCTAACGAGACCTGAAAAATTAAATATTTCTTGTCTGAAACACGACATTTGCGTACTTTAAATTCAAGAAAGTCATTGAAAAATCAAACTGAATGATAAATTTTCTCTTTTATTAAAAAACATTACTCCGAGAAAAAGATAAATACAATTAACAAGGTTCTTGCAAACTTGATAGTAAAAATTGGTTCCTATGCCTTTAGTTTTAGATAATTGAATTTTTTTAAAGATATTATTATGCGTAAAAAAAAGAGAATGCTAATCTAAAAGTGACTTTTAAATTAGTTTTATACCGACGGGTTATTCGCTGAATATGTATAGCTAGTAAAAAATGTATGTTTCAAATAAATATTACGGATGCAAAGGATTTTTCCTATAAAATTAGGAAGAAGTCTTTTAAAGGGATTTTTTTTTGTCAGAAATGATATGATTGTTTGCAAATACAAATTAATTATGTTTCTAACTTTTACTAGATCAAAAAAACTTACATCGCTAATCAAAGAAAAGTAACAGAAATAAAACGTTTTCCACTCTTCTATTATATAAGCCGTCATATAAAAATATCAACATTTCAACCGTATATTTTAATTATATGCGTTTAATTTTTCCATGGTAAAAATGTATTAAGTGAACTCAAAAAAACTAAGGATTTATTATAATATAATTTTCATGCGAATTAAAAACATTAGGCTAACGTTTCAATGAGAAAAAATTTACGTCAAATGGTTTTTAAGATGCAATTTCAGTGAAAACTCCTCGAAAATTCACGGGAATTAATGTTCTCCTCGCTCGTTAAATGCTTGGCACAATTTAATTTGATTATTTTCAGGCGGGTAGCTATCTAAGGAGGAAGGTTTAATAGCCAGGTCCCTTCATCCTGTATATTCGCTGTGTGCCCTGTATTTTGGTGATAAAACTTAGAGCTGGTTTTTAGTTGTATATATTTTTGGTGATTAACAATATTTCTGGAACTGAACACTAAAAATATGTCTTTCATGAGTTGGGCTTGAAAAGGCATATTTTAAATTGACACATTATTAACTAAATGATCTACTCAAACCTTAAAAAAACTGTGCCGCTTTTAAATAAATTACACAATTATTGTTATTCCGTCATAATTCCTGAATATTTATCCACTAGTCTCTCCAAATTTTAAATCTCTACATCTATACATATTGAACTATTTATATGTATGGATTTGCGTTTCGTTTCTTCTTGTTTCGTATTGTTTTCAATAATGCTTTCATTTTATAAAGAATAACTTTTTGCCATGAGGCAATTTATTCCAACTAGCCATGAAGATGCGTAAGAGGCCTTGAGTGAAAACCCTCTACAAGAACCCTTTACAAGAACCCTCTATAAAAAAAATTGGATGCCACCGGATTCGAACCTGTAACACCTGGGTTAGGAGACTGGTGACTTACCAACTAGGTCAAGAAGGGCATCTTCTTACCTTTATGTTAAAAAATGTATTCAAACCTTTAATTTATAAACTAGGAATGTGTTAATTTAAAGCCACGTAAGGCTCATTTTTATAAAAAATGTGATATCCAAATAAAAAAGATTTTTTTTATAATAAGTATACCAACTGTCTACGTTTAATTTTTTTGTGCTAAAAAATACTCAAAACATTTTCTTATAATAAAGCCTTTGTATTAATATTAATAGAAATAGAAACGGATACATTTATACATCAGTAAAATAATTTTAATAGATTCTAAATTTGCCATATAATTTCTTATCCCCGTATGTCATACATTGACTTGCAATGAAAAAAATATATAATTAAAGTTCTCTCGCAGAGGCGATTAAATATATCTAACATGGTCCTGATAATATCTTACCGCCCGGATTCCAGAATATGCGGTAAATTGGTTTGAAAATGGCCCCCAAGTATATACGTGATGTGCTTACCGACACCACAGGACAGCGGGGCGGCTATTTGCAGATAAATTAAGATGATAAAAACTTTACGAAAATAAAAGAACTTTATAAAAATTAATGAAGCGTTAGCAAAGTAGTGGTTTTACTAACTTCATGGGCGTTTGGTTATTAGTATTCCCAACTCCCAATCAAAAAAATATTTTCATAGGATGCAGGCAAATGGATAATATGGGCCATGTCTGGTCAAATAAAAAATATCTTCTAGAAATCCCAAGATTTTTCCTTTGTCAGCTAATTATAATTATTTTTCGTTTATTGTATTTAATCAGTAAAAAGAAACAGTTTTATGTTTATGCCGATAAAATGATAAATTACATTTTTATATTAAATTACATTTGAGTAACAAGAAAAGTATATTTGATCATACATTTAATTTAAATATGTAAATGTGGTTCAACAAAATTTCAGACTTAATAAATTTAACTGAGTAGTGCTCAATAAAATTGCACAAATCCTAACTTGTTTAACTGAATTATTTTGATATTTCTTCTCACTTTTCTGCTTGATACTCGTACTGGCACATTTATTCATTTATAGGTAAAATTAAAAGTAAGAAATCATGAAAACGAAAACCTGTGAAATAAAAAAAAAACGAATATTAAATAAATACATTTTTAATCATGTATGATTATAATACCTTATAAATTGTGGTTATACCTTATAAATTGTGGTTATACTTTAAGCAATGCTTATATCAAAACTTTTTTTTTAAGATCTTTTACCAGCGTCAGTCAATAAACATTTGTTTTTAATGTTTCTTACATTAGATTTGTAATATGGAATCATGTTATCTTCAACATAAAAAGTTCCAAAACTTGTCCAATCAATCCATTTTCTACTATCTTAAAATTTAAATAGTTTGAATTTTTTATATTGTATTAAGTAAATAACTTATTAAATAATATTTCCTGACTTTGAATAGACCCTTTATTGCCAGAGAATATTATGCGCAAACCTTAGGATAAAAGATTGGGTTTTTCCAATATAATTCGAATTCTCAGAATTCCTAGAATTTCCGGAAATAAATATCACGTAAGATATTACCAAACCCCTAAAATTATAAACTTTAACCACAAATTATTCCAATTATAAGAAATTTTGGTTCAGAAACCATATAACGAAGAAGATTATATTTTACAAAATGAGATTTATAGAGTTGAACACTTTATTTCACTCGGCGCATCAAACACTGCAGTTTGCCGTCTCCGTATTTGTGAAACGTGTAACTTAGTAGATGGCTAACCACAAGAGATTATAAATTGTCAAGTTCTCAAGGAAAATGCAATAACATTTTCTAAATAAAAAGCGACAAAAGTAAGCTTTTGAAACCAATTGCAATTCCGTTTTGTTGGATTATATTAATTTTCATACTCGAAATTAAAATATCATAAAATTTTAAATAAATAGATACCATTATTTTAAATCCTCATTAACATTGCATACCTATTGGAATTAGAAAATTAGAACCTCGTCAATTATTTCTTTGCTTACTTGATTTAATTATAAGCGTATGTTATTCTTACGATATATTTTCATTCATGACTGATTCAAAACTAGTTTAATTTAATACCTGACTTTTATAAGTATTTATGTGTGTTGGTGTATGTTTGGTAAAACAAAACTTCTGATGCTCTGTCTAGTTTGTATAATGCTTGACTTCCAACTCAATTCTTTTTTTGTCACACTCGAGAAGTGGTATTAGTTAAGTTATTCAATTTTTCAACGAAGAACTTAAATCACTTTTCATGTTTGTTGGATGTAATTTCTGTTTGATTATATGTTAAAATAAAAAAACATTCCCTATCAAGTTTATCGAGTGAATTTTTTTAATTTTCGTGAATTTTTTTTTTACCTGACTATTTCCACCGGAAAACGCCAATTTTCTTATTTGATCTAGATTATTACAAAGTTATAGTGCTGTCAGATATAGAAACTGTTTATAAAGAACTCCAATATAATGAGAGGTATTTTCAAAACATACGATTATCTATGAATAATACGTATATGCACTTCACTCCACCAAAAGCTTAGTGTATTATTATCAAATATCAGAAGATCTATAGCGGTTAATTTATACATAGTTCATCTTTTATTGGTCACTTGTCTGCGGTTTTCTTACCGAATATGTTTTTTTTTACATACGCAGATTTGGAGAAGCTCCTTAAACTAATTAATGCAGCCACCATCTTCTTATCCTTACATTCAACTGTTTTTTTGTTGTTGTAATATTAAATATTTTAATTTGTCTATAATATTGGGTTCCAGTTCCGAGTTAAAGCTCCTTTGAGGAGAATCTGCCCTCTTAACAGCGCTATAGAAATTGTCACTTTATAATTAAGTTCTTTTACCTTTGAATTGAACTCAATACTGCTTCTAATTGAGTCACATTGTCGTTTCTGAACGCATAAATTTCGGGAATACGTAAGATCTGTCTAGCTTGCTTTCTCTAACATGACACTTGCTTTTTCTAACATGACATTCAGAGTGAAAAATGGTGCAAAAAGAAATGGAATCGCTCAAAACATCATTTTTTGTATTATTGAGATGAAGTGATCATTTCTTTATCTGCAAGCAAAAAACTATGATTAAAAAGTACTTTTAGTCGTCAAAACATCAAGTCGTTTTTCATACGTAAAATACCACAACGGAATAAAGGGACCGATCGTTATATAATATTTGCATACATTCCAACGTTGAAATATAACATTTCTGTTGAAAACATATTCAGACATTTCAAATATTTCGTTTTATCATATTTGTTTTACTATCTAACGAAAAATTCTTCGCTTAAGTTTACTACCAACGATAAAAGCGACGAGCTATTTGCATGAGAATTTCACCCGTTTTCAAAATATAACTATTTCCATACAAAACCGGGAGACAATGAATGACTATAATCGTGCATCCACCTCTGGTATTGTCTTCCATACACGAAATTTCTTAACAACTCATTTGCATATTAGAAATATGACAATGGTGAGCTGGAAACACCATTTTGTATTGGAATCGAGCCAAACATTAATTCAAAACAATCTTGGTTTGAATAAGCTATAAATTACTGAGTACTTTACCTTCTGTGATGGGTGTAGGACACACTTGATGGTTTATAGTCTTACATTTGGAAATTTGTCAAGACTATTATTTGGATTATACTGGATATCTGAATTCTAATGTAATTGACCCGATTTGCCTACCTTCACGGTCGTGATATTAAGGACGTCATTGCTTTTAAAAATCACTTCAATTTGTCAAACCGTTTCGAGTGTTGAATAATTTCAATTTTACCAACATTTATGACTTAGTAAAAACGAGACTTACTGGGAGCAAATATCAATCTAAGGAGTAACAAAATAATGTTCAAGACTTTTTCATTTGAATGCGAAAAAGTTTATTTATTTTTGATTTTTAATAATGACTTTGATTTTCGAATAAAAACTTTTTTTACTTTTGTCTCAAAAATTATAAACAAATTAACAACGGTCGTTTCAACGTAACACTTATTTACGAAAAAATCGAAATTTTTGGTAGCGGGAAATAGAGGTAGCGGTCATTTGCCTCATAGTTAAAATATTGAAAATTGAGTACTTAATCAAATAGTTGTTGATGTTCATTGCTTCTTAATTTTACATGAATACATACACTGCTTAAATTTTTCATAAGCGGTTAATTTTTAAATATTTCAATGAATAGTATGTCGTTTACTTTATTTTTTTAAATATATTTGGAACTTATTAATAAGAATATTTTCAGTTTTTTTTATAAAGCTTTACTCGTTGAATATTGCAATAACACAACTCAACTAATTGTCTTCAAATTAGAATCAGGCAAACAAGAACCTTAAATTTCGCACAATTTAAGATAGATCTCAAGGTTCAATTCACTGGCTGTGACATCTAAAGAGGAAATATATAAACAATCATATATATTTTTACTGAGTTAATTTCAATTATAATTTTAGTATAATTAATAAGCCATACGAAGTCAAGGTTTCCCTTTAATATACTCATATATTAAAGATTGACATAAATTCTAATCAATAAAAAGAATATCGAGGAAACATTGAAGAATAATTGGCACGAATTTAAATTCCCAACCTCTTTAATGTAAAATTTGATCTAGTAATGATACATACAATTAAACGTTAACCAAAAATCAAGACCATAAAATCATAAATATTGCGTAATTTTTTGACTGTTGAAATACTCGTAACAAAACAAACACTTTAAATTTACGAAAACTATACTTTTTATAGACAAAAGGCGATCAAGCATACACTATACATACGAGTATAATAAAATTTTGTGCACATCTTCAACAATACCCAATCAGTCATACATCTAATAAATCAAGATATCAATCAAGAAATAAGGATCGTTCTATTCACTTCACCTTCAAATACAATGTAAGAAAAAACTTAAAGAGGATTCAACATGATAATCGATAGATTATATTAAAATGTTCCAGAGCACGTAGTTTTTTTTAAAGCATATCTGTGGTCGTTACAAGGAGATGCCCTGTACGCGGGTCCATAACGGATGTTAAACGGCTTAAGGTTAAGGTTAAGGGATAGCGCGTTATCTACGATCTGCAAGTGAAACCCGAAGATTTCGCCTGCAATAACTTTACAGACAGCGGGCCAAGAATCGTTTTCCGATTATTATACTTCATAAAAATCAACCATCACGGCATATCTCTTTTCGGGTAGTGACAGAGTATAGATATCCACGTCTTTCTGTTCACATACCCTGTCTTTGCCTTTTCCCCATCTCAACATCTCGTTCTTTTTCTCATCTTTCTTACCATTCCTTCAGTTGAAATATCTCCAAAAACTCCTTCCAGTTTTTCCTTAGTCGACCTTTTCTTTACTCCCCATTTATTTCATATACATAAATTTGTTTCTTAAGTATTTCACAACTAGTTATCTTAAAGTATGATACGTTATTGTATTATGTAAAATCAAGGAACACAATAGGCGAGAGAGATCTATGTCCTATATTTGCATACAAAATAGAAAAATTATGATTTTGAATCAGACGTATTTATTGCTTGATACTTCGTTAGGTAAATTAATACTGGTACAATAATTAAGTAAGTAAAAATGTCAATAATTATGTTTTTTCGAACTAATGACGTTCTGTCCACAGCGCATTCACAAGCAAAAGGCACCGCACTTGACCATAAGTCCTGCAGGTTGTTATTTATTTAATAGAAATACCTAAAATAGTACATTGAATTCTTTTAATCCAAACAAAGTCATTTGAAAAATCACTACATGGGACAGAAGAATAATAAATCGTCAGAACTTTAGGAAACACTTTTTTTTTTTTTATTCAAATAATTTTCAAACGTGTGTATTTTGATGATCAATCATGTAACACTTAAAATACAATTGTTTTATGTTTTCTTTGGCAGATTGTTTTTTTTATATCTTAACCTATAAACGACTGATTCAATTTTTTCTTAAAGCTTTGGCCAGCTTTCAACTTCTGGTGATTCTTATTTTTTCCTGCCAACATTCCCTTTTGTTAAATATTTACAGGTCAGCACATTATGTGGTGAGCACTGTCTTGGTCTGTCGACTTGAAGTTCGATGGTTTTATGACTCCGAGGATATGATGGAATGAATGTGGATAATTCGTGTCAATGGTTGATCCTTTCCAAACTCTCTTCTCCTTTATATGCTACATGGTCAAATAATTGGAATGCTAATTGCAGATTATTCATATACAGCCTTTCCTGAATTCCAATTTATTGGACGATGGATACATCGGTGCATTACACTGTCTGAAGTATTTGAAGTATCTTCAGCGCGGGTTTCCAGCACCATATTTCAAATGCTTGGAAGGTCCGAGGTGTAGATAGAACAACAGTTATAGGGAGCTGATTTCCTCGGTCACATTTAACCAGTTCAATATCAATATGATCCTTCTTACAAACCATCCTTAATCATGAATCTTGTAGACAATATATAATACTTTGTTGGCTGAAAAAGTTTGCTGACGCCTGAAACATAATCAAATTTATATTTTTGCTCGCGATTTGCTTGTCCTTCTCTTGTTCGACATATTTTTCAACTAAATTTCTATTATAAGGGGCTTCAATAAAATTTTCTTGAGGATTGGTTTTATCAGGAACCCTATGGCTGTTCCAAAAAAATATTTGTAAAATTTCTTCTGTAAAACAAGCTATTCATATTAGCTCTTAATTTTATTATTTGAAATAACCGTTTTCGATTGATATTTCAAATAAAATGTTAAAACAGCAATCTACATATAATTTACATTTATTAAAATTCTTCCTTTATGAAGTGCTTCTTGATATGTTTTATGTACACGTTTGTAAGTCAATTTTATCGTATATCTAAAATTACAAATAAAATAACAAAGTATTTTATTATTAGGTTGTTTCGAAAATAATGGTTTATTTAATGCTTTATCATTTTGAATGTATTTTTTATAAGAAGTCAAAAATCTGTTTCATTTATTTTTTCAGTCGAGCATTTAATTTGCACTTCTTTAATCCTTCAGAAATGAGATAGAAAAAGAAAACAACGTGTAATTTTCCATGAATTTAAACTTGGGCATTATGCCTCCAAAACAACACGCAATGTTAACTAAACATGATGAACCACTTCTGAACGAATAGTGCGGCGTTGGTTCGAAAAGTTTAGGAACGGATTCATTAGTCTTAAAGATGAAGAGTGTCGAGGACGTCATACTACTGTTGACAACGACGAATTGAAAGCTTCATTGAAAGAAATGACGCAACAAATGATATGAGCAATGGCACAATCATTGGGTGCTGGTGATGCTAAAATTTCAGTACGTTTAAAGCAAATTGGAATGGTGAAAAATATTGATAAGTGGATTCTACATGAACTTCATAATATTAAAAAGAGAAGGTCACTTGGAAGTGTGTTCTTCGTTACTGTCGCGTAACAGTTATGATCAATTTCTTAATCACATTATTTACAATTTAAAAAATAATGAATAGGTCTACGAAACATTATCTCATCTGGTTTACTTACCCGATCTACCGCCAACCGATTTTCACCTTTTCAAGCACCTCGATAACTATTACGGCGGAAAAAATACCAGAGAAGCCGCAGAAAATGCCTTTAAATATTTTTTTGATTATAATCTTTCTGAGTTTTATTATTTAGACGTAAAAAACTTGTTTTTATTTGCCTAAAATGTCACGAATCAAATTCATGTCATGGTTAATAAAGTTCATTTACTCTAAAGTTAACGTAACTTTGTAATTAACGTAACTTACTTAATTGAATTTGAAGGATAAAATTGGCCATTATTTTTGGAAGAACTCATTTATTGCATTACCATTGCATATATATAGTGCAACCTAGAGGGCTTAAATCCAAGTAAAATTTCTTTTTACGAAGCAAAAGGGTGTAAATAATACCTGTATACTAAAATCAGACTAGAAACCTTTTTTGCATAATGTCAGGAATTTAACTCGAAGCCTACGGCTGGTAGACAAGCGTTGAACCATTAGACTAACTTTGATTTGGAGGTTTTAATTGATTCATTTATGTGAATCAAATGTAATTTCTTACGTATTTTATAATCATAAATGTTAAACAAATAAAACTTAAAGGTTATTTTGAAAGTTACAAAAAAACATTAAATGAGACTTTTCCTTCTTAAATTAACTAATAAACGATTCGCCGTTCTCATGGTTATCTCAATAGTTCTTACTTAAGACTCCTAATTATCACATTTTTTTCAATTCTTACTGAGCTCTTTGGCCACTTTCACAAATTTTAACGTTCAACGTTAATCCTTGAAATGTGCGCAAGTTCGGAAACTCTTAAGTAAGAGTTTCTAGCGAAACCGTCAGAAAGTCCTGTTCGACTGTACGTGTTTAGCTTACTGAACCGGAAAATGTTTACGAGCTGCCGACAGGGAACTTCATATTCTCGGAAATACCATATCTTCACATTTTTCCACTTTACTAACAGCCACATTCTTGTATCTTAAAATGCATTCCAATATAGAAAACATTCCAATATAGAAATGCATTCCAATATAAAATAGCTAAAATGTATGATGTGCTTGATTTAAGTTATAAAAATTGTCTAACTTATTAATATATTTTTACGATTAAATGACCTTTTTGATGACTATTTCTTTATTTTCTAGTGCTCTGTGTCTACTTTTCTGCGGTCTTCTAATTTATTCCTTTTTTGTTAAAATTTGGAATATTGTTTTCTTTTTTTTTCTCTATTCGCTGGTAGGGAATCTAAATTAATTTGTGTCTGAGTGAGTCTGTGCGTTTATATTTGGTACAAGCATAATGTTATTTGTCGTTTATAATTTTATTGACTTATTACTTATTATCATTCATTTTTTACAATATGGTTAACGTTTACAAGGGTGTGGGTCGAAAAATATCTGGCGTCCTCACGGTCGAATTTACCCTGCTATTGGTGAGGGTTTTTCTCGATTTGGAAGATTGTATGAGATGAATCCAAACCTTTTGATTGCTTATATCTTTCAAATGTATTTTTTATTTCCTTATCATATATATATATATATGTAATAACACGAATAATAGGTATTACATTTGATATAAAAAAACACAAAAATAATAATTAAAAATTAATATTGATATGTAAACAGTATTTTAAAATAAAAAATTGATAAATCAAGAATAAGGTGAGATCAATATTTTATTATGCATATTTCTCGCTTTACCTTCGTTCAAAATCCAGTTCATTTGATTCAGACAACTTTTCCTCGGTCTACCTCTTCCACTCACACCTTGCACTTCTGACTTACATGCACGCTTAGTCATTCTTTCATCATTCATTCTCTCCACACGTCTAAACGATCTTAAAGCTCCTTTCTTTATTTTACCTAAAGCATCCATTTTATTCATGCATTAATTTTTTATGTTTTTTTTCCACCTTCTTTC
Source organism: Odontocerum albicorne (assembly GCA_949825065.1). Classification (NCBI taxonomy): domain Eukaryota; kingdom Metazoa; phylum Arthropoda; class Insecta; order Trichoptera; family Odontoceridae; genus Odontocerum; species Odontocerum albicorne. Next base: position 3,459,502 of record OX463841.1, read on the forward strand.
AAACATTGACACTCCAGAAAATTTTCTTAGTGCACGCATCTTCACAGCATTAATTTCACTCTTATATTTCCTCCGCTTAGTCCAAGTTTCACTTACATACATCAAGGTGTGCAACAACACACTATTATTTCTGTTACTGTTAATATTGAAACATTAAGCAACCTAATATAAATTATTAAATTCATTCCCACAAGAACAACTTCCTAACTTTACTACTGTAAGAAGTTAAATTTACATGAAAGTTCACACAATGTCTGTTCTGATTGTATAATATCATATATGTACGAGTATAATTACTATATAGACGTTATACGAATAATTAGTTGTAACTACATAATTGTGAAATTAGATATTTTGTTAGAAGAAACGTATATTTATTTTTTGTTGAGATTAGTATTTGAGAATAGATTATTTGGCTATCGCAAGTACATAAGAAGTGATCAATTGCATTTGAACTACTCGTTAACACCATTTTTTCGAAAGAGTTTTAGCAACAAGCACACATTAAATAAGTTTATGTATTATGAGATATATTTATTTATTCCCCTTTGTGTCCTAGTATTAGAAAACTATTTCAATAATGACCAAACATTAAAAGGTTCAGTTTTATTTTATCATAATCATTCCTTGAAAATAATCACAAATAAGTTTATTTCGTTTTATTCCAACATTAATTATTTGCTAGTTCACTCAGAAAGCATTTGTTTTGTATTCACCACTGTTTTTTTTTTATTTTGAAAACAGTGAATCAAAAATAAAAATTAAGTGTTTTATTTATTTTATTAAAAAAAATTGAGAATCTATCAATTACTTTCAGTCCTTTTCAAATATTTCAGGGTTTTTTAAAGAAAACAACAATATGAAAATAAAGTTATCAGTCCGAATATTGCCATTGTTATGTACTTGAAAAGCGAAATAGAGGAAGAGAAAGGAAAGTATGTTGCATAAAATGAATGATATTATGAAAATATATAAAATGTTAAAGAAACCATATAGGTCATATGAGATGGTGTATGGTTATAGAGGAGACAATAAATATGCGTTGCATTATAAAAGTCTGACTCGCTGACCTCTCTGTCTTCCCTGACAGGCAAATGCGTGATATTAGGTCCTTACATATGAAATTGGCGTTTTGCCATACTGGCAACTTTGATCTCAAATATCTTCTCTTTGGTTAGGAATTCCAAATTAAAATTTATACAGCTATTTACTCAAGTATTTGTGTTTCTAAAATTATAATGCATTTGTTTTTCCTCAATTGTTTTTTTTCTTTGCGTCACTCAGTTTACAAAATGGAAAACTTGAAATATCGCGTTATTTACGAGTACGAGTTCCACCGTGGCACCAGTGCTGCAGAAACGGCTCGAAGGATTAATGATGTGTATGGCGACGGTGCCGCAAAAGAAAACACAGTGCATTTTTGGTTCCAACGTTTTCGTTCTGGAAATTTCGACCTGCAGAACAAGCCCTGTGGACGGCCGGAGACCAAAGTTGATAATGAAGAATTGAAGGCTATTGTGGAAGCGGATCCATCGCAAACCACGTCCGAGTTAGCTGCAGGCTGCGGTGTTAGTGATAAAACTGTTTTAATCCACTTGAAGCAAATTGGGAAGGTGAAAAAGCTTGAAAGGTGGGTACCTCACGAATTGAGTGAAGCAAATCAACAAACGCGCGTTGACTGCTGCGTTGCATTACTCAACCGGCACAATAATGAAGAGATTTTGAATCGAATCATTACCTGTGATGAAAAGTGGATCCTGTATGATAATCGGAAGCGCTCATCGCAATGGCTGAACCCTGCCGAACCAGCCAAACCATGCCCCAAGCGAAAATTGACTCCAAAAAAGTTACTTGTGAGCGTTTGGTGGACTAGTGCTGGTGTCGTTCACTACAGCTTTCTTAAATCTGGCCAGACGATTACGGCAGATGTCTATTGTCAGCAACTGCAAACCATGATGGAAAAGCTAGCTGCTAAACAACCGAGGCTGGTTAATCACTCTAGGCCACTGCTGCTTCATGATAACGCTAGACCACACACTGCACAACAGACGGCTACCAAATTAGAAGAGCTTCAATTGGAATGTCTAAGACATCCACCGTACTCTCCGGACCTTGCCCCAACAGATTACTATTTTTTTCGAAATTTGGATAACTTCTTGCAAGGGAAAAAATTCAACTCCGATGGGGCAGTCCAAACCGACTTCAAAGATTTTATTGATTCCCGTCCGAATGGTTTTTTTAGTAAAGGGATCGATGAACTACCTATGAGATGGCAAAAGTTCATAGATAGCAATGGTACATACTTTGATTAAATAAATATATTATATTAAAAAAAAATCTACTTTATGTTCCTCCCAAACAAAACGCCAATTTCATATGTAAGGACCTAATATTATGTATGTGTGATACTTGTAGTCGATGGTTCGCTTTTCCATTAAATCGATATCAATGTTATATAGTGAAAATAAAAAAATAAAAAAAATGTGGTTTCAATATAAACAGTTCAACTTGGAAAATTATTGCCATGTGGTAATCTAAACGACCAATCAGAGAAGAGTTCTGAAGTGGAATCCAGACCAAAATATTAAAAAAAATCTTACCATCGGGAATAGAACCCGCAACCTCCATATAAAATGTCTTACCAACTAGACCACGGAAATCGTAAAATAAAAGTAAGATAGAAATCACACTTGCATTGTATTTAATGTAATTTTGATGGATTATTTCTCTTTTTACTAATTCTTCAGGCCAACCAGCATCTAATCATCGGCAGTTCCCTTTGTTCTTTCGAGTTCGATCTGTAGCCTTCCCCGTGTAAATCTCCATTAATCTTGACATCGAGCCAACTTTTTTGCTTTTACTTCTCGCAATACTGCTCCATCTGCTTCTTCCAACTCATTCTAAGGCAACGTATTACTGATCTGTAACCTTCTGAGTTGACCTTGAAAATTGTATTAGGAATTCTCGTTTCTGGCATTCATGTGATATGCCCCAAAAACTGAAATCTCATGGTTTTTATTATTAAATGATGCGGACATATTGAAAAACGTGTCCGGGAGACATTATTATAATCATTCCCAATAATTGAGCCTTCGGGTTAAAAACCATTGAAATAGGCACGTATGTACACTATCGTTTGTTTTTTTAAATTTTACCGTACATGTTCAGGCAACAACACTAGCACACATTTATAGTGCTCGCAAGTATTATTACCAAACGAACTCTTAATCATACTTGGGTTATTTTATTACAATTTTTTTTACTTCGTCTGGAACTGAACCCGAAACTCCCGGATGGAAGACAACTCTCATAACAACCATGCTGCGGAGGTTATCTTATATAGTCGAATTGATAAGACGTTTGAATTTCTCCCGTTGAAATTTCACTGTGTCTGTCTCGATTGTGATATTAACATTTGCTTACAAATATACAATATTTCTATTTCGAAATAATTTTCTGTGTCATGCTAAATGGTGATAAGAACACGTAAACGTCACAGGTGTAATAATATTCACAGAAGCGTTCGAGTCACCGGATGGTTTGCTCTCATAATAAACATAAAGCACTATAAAAGTCGACGTTTATTATAGCGATACGAGTGCCAAATATTCAGTGACCTAAAATTTTACATTTATAGTGTTATATATTATATGTTTAGTACATTTATATTGTATGTGGATGTTTGCATTAAATTTTCATTATCACATAATTTTATTTATATCAATAACTGGATACGAAAACGCTGTACCTTAAAAAAACAAATATTATTTAAATGGAAAAACATGTTCATGTTTTGGTTTAAATACAATAAGCTATCACATGTCGGAAGATCTACAAAAGTTTCTTTGTAGGTTGAATTCCTTTGGTAAGTTTTCTGCGGTTTTCTTGCCAAATACGTTTTTCTAAACATATGAAGATGCGGGGAGGTACATTATCTAATGACCGCCTAAATTTATCAACTTAAATGTATATTAATGTTGTATTATCTAATCTGTCAATAATGCCGGGTTCAAGTACCTAGCCAGAACACCCTTGAAATTAATCAGCTCTCTAAACATACCAAAAGATCTACAGAGGTTTTTTTTATACATAGTTTGTCTGTACTTGCTAATTTTACAGCGGTTTTCTTACTAAATATGTTTTTGAAACATACGTGAATTCATGAACCTTCTTATCTTTACACTCAACTGTTTTTTTTTTTAATATTTTATTATTTGTCAGCAATAGTGGGTTCGGGTCCCGAGTTAAAGCACCCTTGAGGAAAGTCTGCTCTCTAAACGGCGCTATGGAAATCGGTTTTTTATTTTTATTCTATTTAAAGTGAATAATCTCTATATCCTAGTTGGTAAGACGTTTGACTTTATGGGTTTTGCGTTAGGGGTTTTGCGTTCTATTCCCGATGGTACCCAAAAAAAATATTCATAGTCTGGTAACTATACTCAAAAATGTTAGGTCGTGGTGTTGCCTCTTCACGTGCGAGATAGTATTATCAACGCGTATGATGACGAACCACAAGTTTCAAGTATTTCTAAATCCGAAGGCTCGATGAACGGGACTTTCTAAATCCGAAGTCTCGATGTTGATAGTTTCTTCCGTCTTAATAACTAGAATACGGAAGTTGGATGGATAGAATATTATTTCAGTTTTAATATCCCTTTATTGCTTTTTATTTTCAATTGATAAATTAATGACGAGTTGAGAAATAAATCTCAATAGTAATTTTCAGTCAAATGATATATGTACTCAGCGAAAGTTATAAAGATTCTATGCCAAAACTTTCTTCAGTTTGTAATTGCAAGACAGTTTATGTCAACTCTCTCAAACTTGAATAAAACTATTCTGAAATACAATATTTAAAAAAAAATTATCCTTAATGCACATAAATAAATAATAAACTATTTTGATACCAAAAAATATCATAAATCATATCAAAAATCATACATCATATCGAGCTGAGTATTCTCAACTTTAGAAATAAATCATAACTTTTGAGACCCTTCGAACTTTCAGATAAGGTGTCACCTCATCAAATTTTAACGATATTTCCTGGTCAACACCCTCTGTGAACCCGAGCAGTGGAGTTGAATAGAATAAACCTTTATAAAACTAAAAAGGAAATGAGAAAAATCCAATCTTCTCTGAGAGATACATCACAGAAGCTGTAAGAGGAATAAAGATTTCCAACATCGTTGCAAACAGGAATAATGGATTCGAACAGATTGTTCAGTCGGTAGATTTGATTTTTATTCCATTTCGGAATTAAATTGCTTGCAGCATAGTTCTATGAAACGAATTGTTAAAAAATTAATTATGTTTAGTTCAGTATTCACAATTGTTTTTAAACTTTTAAATATTTTGAGCTTCTATATAAAACCAGAAATTGATTTCAGGCTGCTTACTGAAGTGTTTGTTCTAACAATAAAAATGATAGCTTAATTTTCTTGACTTTTTGTTTTATTCTAAATAAGTTTTCGTTTGATTCCATTATTCGAACATTTGCCATTCTATCAATAGTATAGTTCCAATTTGTTAATTTATTAAAAATGTGCCAATCTGTGTATGGGTTTGTCGAGGAGAGTACTGTTACCTATACGCATGTGATTAAATTACGAAGGCATACCACAACAAACGTTTGTAAAGATAACGTACTTTTTCCAGTAGTTGTAAGGTTTTGTTATTGAGATCATAGATAATGATGTATCTTTGCCACGTTATTTAACATGGTTCTGATTACTAACGTGGGTATAATGGAGAGAACCATAAGAAAGACTGAAATGGAAATGATTACTTTCTCTGTTATTGAGATCATAGATAATGATGTATCTTTGCCACGTTATTTAACATGGTTCTCATTACTAACGTGGGTATAATGGAGAGAACCATAAGAAAGACTGAAATGGAAATGATTACTTTCTCTGTTATTGAGATCATAGATAATGATGTATCTTTGCCACGTTATTTAACATGGTTCTCATTACTAACGTGGGTATAATGGAGAGAACCATAAGAAAGACTGAAATGGAAATGATTACTTTCTCTGTTATTGAGATCATAGATAATGATGTATCTTTGCCACGTTATTTAACATGGTTCTCATTACTAACGTGGGTATAATGGAGAGAACCATAAGAAAGACTGAAATGGAAATGATTACTTTCTCTGTTATTGAGATCATAGATAATGATGTATCTTTGCCACGTTATTTAACATGGTTCTCATTACTAACGTGGGTATAATGGAGAGAACCATAAGAAGGACTGAAATGGAAATGATTACTTTCTCTGTTATTGAGATCATAGATAATGATGTATCTTTGCCACGTTATTTAACATGGTTCTCATTACTAACGTGGGTATAATGGAGAGAACCATAAGAAAGACTGAAATGGAAATGATTACTTTCTCTGTTATTGAGATCATAGATAATGATGTATCTTTGCCACGTTATTTAACATGGTTCTCATTACTAACGTGGGTATAATGGAGAGAACCATAAGAAAGACTGAAATGGAAATGATTACTTTCTCTGTTATTGAGATCATAGATAATGATGTATCTTTGCCACGTTATTTAACATGGTTTTCATTACTAACGTGGGTATAATGGAGGGAACCATAAGAAGGACTGAAATGGAAATGATTACTTTCTCTGTTATTGAGATCATAGATAATGATGTATCTTTGCCACGTTATTTAACATGGTTCTCATTACTAACGTGGGTATAATGGAGAGAACCATAAGAAGGACTGAAATGGAAATGATTACTTTCTCTGTTATTGAGATCATAGATAATGATGTATCTTTGCCACGTTATTTAACATGGTTCTCATTACTAACGTGGGTATAATGGAGAGAACCATAAGAAGGACTGAAATGGAAATGATTACTTTCTCTGTTTTTACATTTCAATCTTCTAAAAAAGTCTTGGATTGCATAGTTTAACTATTGTTTGTATATAAAACTCTTTTTCTCTCTTATTCATTGCGTATACGTGTATGATTATGAAAAAAAATCATAGTGAAAATTCTGAGCGATTTTCGGAATGCAGTATTTAACTATTATACATATAAAACCAGAATTTGCATGAACGTTAATTTTACTCAACCACAGAGGTTCAGAGGTCGGAGAAATTAAAAGCGGGTAACCCATATCAGTTAGGAATACATGAGTCGTCGAGTTTCAAAACCCGATAAAGGAATAGTTTTATTTATCCCTAAAACCTATCCTTCTCATATTTTATCATTAAATTAATTATTTTCTCAGTTTTGCATATGCATGAAATAAAATATATGTAACAATTATAATTTTTATTTACCGTCTGTCCCTCCAATCTAATGACAGCAGAATCTTTTGTACACCAAAGTATCACGCATCAACTTTTGCTGATCGCTCAGCTCAACTTTGGTACGATCTTAATCTCCTAAGATGTAATTAATCTTCATGGATATTCATAATGAAACTATAAAACCATTATTTATCTCAATATATTATTTCTTCCGAACTCACATACTTTTCCCATCCAATTCCTGATATTCCTTTAGATACATATTGTATTTTATTGTAAAATTTGTTATTTTTCCCCAACATTATTTTTATTTACTAAGTTTGAGTGTGTTAGTTATAGATACCAATTATAATAATGAAATAAAAGTTGGTGGATTCAAAAAAAAAGCGTTAATGTTATAAATCCGTCAAACGTATTTGCGCGAAATCGTTAAATAAATAATTCATTAAACTACAATATACGTGTATATTTTTTTTTGAAAAGCGTCCAGATCGTTCGATGTTTAAAATAATATACGAGGTATTGTAATCTGACAATGTGTTTATTTTCCAATGAAAATGTTTCGTTCTTTGTTCTTATTTATTTGTTCTATAAAAATAATTTAACTTAACAGTGTACGATTTTTTGTTGATGAATCTATATGAGGAAAAAATTTTTTTTAATTGAGAATTGAATTTCGAGCTCCCTCTGTGATCTTTTCGTTAGGCAAACTGAACACCAGGTCAAATACTTGACTTACAATTTTGTATGAAAGATGATGGCCAGGGGATGTTTAGTGGTAATATTGAAAGTAATAGTGATGTGTTGGGAAATTTATGACCATTCATAATAATTATCTTAAGATCAAATTTAAGGGTTTATCAATATTGGAATAACAGTAGGAAAAATAGGGACTAGAATATAATAACATATTCGTTGTCTTTCTAATAAAAAAATCAGGATTTGCGCACCATAAAAAACAAGAAAATCATGATTTCAAAGATTGTAGAGTTAAAGTTTTGCGTGCGTCATAAAAATGAATTAGAAATTTTAAAGATACACAAAGTCTTAAACAAAAGGAATAAATAACCAAAGAATTCCAAAGGATTCATACCTCTCAATATACCACACACATTTCCGATGTGGGTGGTCCGTGATAACGTGACTTCAATCTGACCTAAGCCCTGCTCTCGTAACAAACCAGGATCATTCCACCTGAAGAGAGCCTCGGGATAGGAGGTAGAATCACGTGAAGGGGGGATTTATATAATAAGTGGAATGACGAAGTTATTTATTGCCAAACATTTTATAAAATTTTAGATTTTTCAAGTCTTCAATTCAAAGTCCTCGGTGTTTAACAAGGCGCTTTATGCACTACTAAATACGGCTGGAACCGTGAACAAATGTAATTATATTATTTAATTTTTCTAGATGTAGCTTTTAATATATTTTTAGAGGATGTTTAGCGTATTCAACGGCATTGCCTTTAATCAGCATCCAAACCACTAACTCGCCATTTCCGACTCTATCCTCCCGAATAAACTTCAACATAATCGTGTTTCTTATTATACAGATTTTCAGCAAAACCATTTATTTTATTATTTACACTTTTAAATACATATTTTAACTAGCCATCTCTCCTTTAGTGAATAAATCGGGATGTTTACAACGTTTCTTGTCCTGATATCCTTAGAGCTTTCTTCGTTCCATTTTGTTTTGCGTCTATGGTAAAGTTTATTGACATAGTATTTGATTCCTGCCGTTTTATGTTACTCGCTTGTTGTCTTTGCGCCCATTTTCTTTTTATTTTCTTTTCATCCAGGAAAGTATTCGAGGGGGAAGCCCCAAAGTGGGAAAAGAATTTCAGTGGGTTATGAAGCGATTTTATATGAGGTCATTATCTTTGCTTTAGAAACGAATGTGAAGAAACGATTTTTGAAAATAAACATCTAAATGATTTATTATTCGTTTTTTTACATGTATTGTTGAGATACAAACGATGATATTCGTTTAAAATATTTTAAAACAATTTATCTGTAAGATTTGTTTTCAATGTGGAAATAAATTTCTAAAATTGATAGTAAATTAATTAAATAACCAATTATAAAATATTATATCATATTTTTTTATCTCTCATGGAGTGTTCCTTTCTCTATCGTATGTCCATGTTTCTAATCCATATTAAAGTCACACAATTTGTTTGATGCATCTTCTCCAGACTACTCAGATATCTAAAAATTCGAACTTTCATACACAGTGTGCGCAATAGCCTGCACCCTTCCGTAAAGAACAAAATGAAATCTTATCGTAACCTTTATGTGTGATGTGCCGCGACGAACTGCGAGTTACAAACATACAATTGAGTTAATCCATGTTTACTTTGGTAAATATTTTAAATGTAGGTATTATTGAATTCAGGAAGGTTCCTCTCCGGTTTTTTCTCAATTTAATGTCTTAATGGGGAGACTTGGTATTTTTATATAGTCCATTGTTGTTGTACTGTATCGTATATATCAAAATTTATATTAATATATTAACACAACACTCCACCAAAAGCCGAATTTGTTACTATCACACATCTGAAGGTCTACAAAGGTTTCTTTGTAGTTCGCCATCCCTCGGAAAGATTTCTTACGGGTTTTTTGCCAAATGTTTTTTCTAAGATATGCAGATGCGGGAAAGCTACTAATTTAATGGCCGCAGCCACCACCTATCCTTACATTTAATGGCCGCAGCCACCATCTATCCTTACATTTAATGGCCGCAGCCACCATCTATCCTTACATTTAATGGCCGCAGCCACCACCTATCCTTACATTTAATGGCCGCAGCCACCGCCTATCCTTACATTTAGTGGCCGCAGCCACCATCTATCCTTACATTTAATGGCCGCAGCCACCATCTATCCTTACATTTAGTGGCCGCAGCCACCATCTATCCTTACATTTAATGGCCGCAGCCACCACCTGTCCTTACATTTAATGGCCGCAGCCACCACCTATCCTTACATTTAATGGCCGCAGCCACCACCTATCCTTACATTTAACTTGTTTATATTTATTTTGTAATATTTTAGTCTGTCAACAATCAATACATTGTCCTTTTCATTATTATTATTATTATACATTGGTGATTTCACGCGCTGTATGTTCTGAATTGTGTTGATTTTTTAAAGTTTTCGATATTTTATATTTCGTTTAGTGAATTTTAATATAGTTTGTCAAGGATACTTAAGTGTCGTATATCTTTTCAATAAATAAACACTCCCGGGGTTCATAAATCGAAAACACCAATCAATGAGATTGAAAATAATATTGTGTTCCAATGCGCTTTTCAACATGAGCGCAATACCAATGCGGATATGCTTAAGAGTTCCACACGAGTAAATTAATTGATTTTCCATTATAATCCATAGAATGAGCATAATACCGATATGGGTTGATGGGCTGGGAAAAGTTAACTTTTACTGTAATAAAACAGTCTCATTTAATAACCTCATTCAATATGCAATATCGCCAAATCGCATCTCAACTACATGGTTATTCTATCTACGAGTACATTGAGTGGACTGAGCAAGAAAGGTAATTGAATTGTGAATAAAGAAACATGTGATATAATTAAATATAGTTTCCTGTGGAGATTCCATTCTATAATTTTCTTTACAATTCAAACACTTCTTGGTTTATTTTGTTACGAAAATATATTTCGCATTATATTTCCATGGATTACATACGAATGTTATTTGCAGAAAAAGTTATTCAGTTCAACGCAGATTCTCAGTAGGTGGTTTGCCGAGACGGTAATCGAATTTTCTGTTTGATGAAAAACATTCTCGTGCAAGGAAAATGTTTAAATACTAAATTCAATTATCTTCGTATTCCGTTTTGAACGTGTATTAACAATTTTGCAAGCAAAATCTGTGCTATCTCGGCTTATTTTAAGAAAAATAAATACATTATTCATATATCCTTTTCATCATTTGGATTATAAAAACACTCTCATATTTCAGGGGATTTAATAAAGTAATGTCTAGCATTGTTGCTGTCCTTCGTCAGGTGGTGTCCACATGATTGTCTCCAAACTCTTAAATATTTTGTATTACGCGTACAATTTATTGAATTCAGGATAGAATCAAAATAAAAGTTTATAAATGTTTGGAATCTTAAATCCAAGAAAAATGTTTATAATTTTATGGAAGCAAATAAAATATTTTTGTATCGATCGTTCGTTTTTTTATTGAGCAAACAAATCCGATTTTATTGTGTTTTTCTAACAGTTTTTATATCCACGAATGAAACCCAGACAGATGTCCTTCGTCATCCGACATTTCCTGAAACTGGGTAGAGTGGGAAAACACATCCCAATCATTTCAACAGCCGTCTCCTAATCTCCGCTTAGAGGCGTCTGAGAGAAGAAAACCAGACATTGACGGCTTCTTGTAAAATGTCAGAATTAGAATAGAAATTGAGATGAAAGAATCGTTGTTTTATTAACTTGATTAATTTTATTTATTTTTAATATTACATGAAAGATGTGTATTATTCCGTGCGATCAAAAACCGAGTAAAAAAACAAAAAGATGGTTGCAAAATTTTGGCATGAGAAACCGTAAAAAAGTTTGCAGGACTATCTTCCGTCATCTTATCTCAAAGTATGTTTCGCGCTATGGCGTAAAACACTTTGAGATAAGATCAGATATGCCAGCATCCGAGAAATAATAATAAAATGACTATAGATAACTTCGTCAGATGGCGAAGACATAACAGTGTGCACTCGTAAAACAGATAGACTTCTCTTGAATATCACGCATTCTTATAAACCACAACCAAAATTACAACCAACCACCGGAAAAAAACTACTTAGGAATCCCAGGAGAATAGCTGGAAACATTTGTTCTAGGAGAGGTAAAAATATCCAAGGTCTTTTTAAAAAGACCAAGTATTGTTATAATTAATATTAATGGGTCATTATTTTATCCTTACAAATGTAAACTAATAAAACTTTATGACACTTAACTTAATATTATCAGATCTTCTTCTTCACACAAATAAAATTTATTTTCAAACATATTTTTAATTTCTCTAAAATTAAACAGAAACTTCCTTTTTTAAATTAAAATTTCAAAAGAAAATATATAATTTTTGTATGTCCTATGTTACGTAAGCGTTTTTTTAATTTTAAATGATACTTTTCTTTCTATTCAATAAACTTCTTGATACATGATACCTGTGATATATGTTGGTGAATACCTGACCTTTGAAATTAATGTCGAGTTAACAAGAGGTAGACCGGACAAATATTAATAGTAGATAGTTTCGATATTTTTTTTACATAGCAATAAGTAAAAAGCATAAGAAAGAGGAGATAATATATGACGAGATGTGTGAAACTGGATGAGGCATTTGACTTTTGTATGTATATAGAAAATCTGTACTCTGTTTCCCTCTCTAAAAGGCATGGATACTTTACACTTTTAAACAAACTTTTCCACCAAAATTTAGTAGTAACGGAAGTAAAAAATGCATTGAGAATAGATTGTCACCAAATTGGTCGTTTTTGCTTATGATCTTCATAAATCTTTGATATTTCTTCTAAAACCAGCCCCATTGACATTTTGGAAAATATTATAAATTTGTCAAGAAGACTTTTTTTTTTTAAATTATAATTTTTATTAACACTTTGCCAAATGAGCCCTATTTTTATCTTAGTATATAACTTTGAGTGAAACACGTCCATTGACATAAACCAAGATTTTTTTAAAATCGTATTAATAATAAATAAAGTAAATTTTCAAAAAAAATAAACTCATAAATACTTCTGTAAAGCCAGTGTGGTTTAGATTTGTAATATCAGCATGGACTATCAGGGACGCGCAATCCCGAAAAAAACGTTTCACATCCCAGTTTTACATACAAATAGACGCATATCGAGATTCTTTCAGTCGAATTCGAAGGGTCGTATAAATATGGAACGTGAAACGTGTATTTGCATTTATTATTAAAAAAAAATCTGGGTGTTTTTAAGTACGATTGGGTCAATTGTTATATTCTGATAAAAATTAAATTATCATCAAAATTAAATCTTTGCTATTATCTTGAATTCATATATTTCACATTTTTGTTAACATGTGTTACAATAAAAAGAAATTGTAAAACTTTGAAGCTGAATTTGTTACAGCAAAATTATTCCATATACGAGTATATACTCGTATAAAGAATACAGCTAAAACTTCTACTTTTTACATAACATACGGTTGATTTTGAAATAAGACACAGAATGTTTCTTTGCCCTCTTTTCACAAGTCAAACTTGTTTAAGTTATATTATAAAACAGCGTGTATTATTCTACGGATTATATGTTTAAAATATTAAATTTGATTATTTTACAATAAATACTTAAAAAGAAACAACTTTATAGTATTGTGCATTACAAGAAAAATGTGCTTAACAAAACTAATTATAAATTACGTGAAACGAGATTCGCATAAAGGATATACTATTTGAGAGTTCCTACATATTAATTTATTTCATGCACGGTCGATGCCAACCTCAAAAGTTTATCAAGCAAATTGAAGACGTCATAAATATAGAATTTATGGAATATGAAATAATTAATATCTGGCGGGCTTTAGCCTACGATTTGTTGAACTAGTGATCATTTTAACAAAAATCGTATATTTCACTGTTAAACGGGGATAACAAATCGTCTGAGATATTTTATTAACAAATAAATTGACGAAAAAGATAGTCCAATGTTTGGAAATTTGTAAATCGTAGTTGTATAATCAATTTTACAATCACCTGATTGTAAAACTGGTTTTACTACAACGTGATGATCATTTTAACAAATATCGTGTATTACAACCACATGGTTGTAAAACTGGTTTTACTACGACGTGATTATCTACGTTAAAAGTTTTCAAAAGAAGAAGGATTTTTACCTTAGCATCATTTACTTTTAAATTTGTAATGCTTTGTTTTCATAGTAATGCATCGACGGGTATTATACGAGGGTCATCCAGAAACTAAGATTACAAGGGCTCCTGAAGCCGGGGTAAATTTTTTGTTACAAAGTTAGTGCACCTGGCGTGTAGGGGGGATCCTAACGGTCAGTTTGTTTGATCCCGCGTGTTTGTCAGCCATTTTGTTCAATCACAGTCATTTCTTCCGATGGAGAGGTCGTCGTGCGCTCCCGCCAACTCTCGTCCGTGCGAGACCCGCACGGTCATCAGTTTTTTGACTTTGCAGAACAATACCGCCGCGAATATCCATCGAAAGCTCGTGGAAGTTTATGGTAGTGATGTGATGAGTCGACAACATGTCACGAAGTGGGTTAGGTTGTTCAGAGAAGGCCGTACTGATATTCACGACGAGGCAATGCAGTGATTTCTGACGAATTAGTGCAAAAAATTGAAGAACAAGTGCGAAATGACCGCCGTGTGACGCTTGACGACCTTCACGAAGAATTTCCTGACATTTCTCAAACTCCTTGGTAATATTGTGTCGGAAAAACTTGGTTACAAGAAGTTGTGTGTGAGATGGGTGTCCAGAATGCTCACACCGGAGCACCGTCAAAATCGCGTGACCGCCGCGCGTGAATTTTTGGATTGTTTTGCACAGGAGGGAGAAGCTTTTCTAGACTCTATCGTAACGAGAGATAGGACGTGGGTGTGTCACTACACCCCAACAATTTTTCAACGATCAGGAGGTCGAGGAAGCTGTGAAGAAGTGGCTGAAAGAGCTGGCGGCGGAGGTCTATGACACTGGCATACAAAAGCTGGTGTCCCGACTACAGAAATGTCTCGATCTCAACGGCAATTACGTTGAAAAATAGTTTAATATATTTGTGAAGTATCTTGTGAATTTCAATTCAATACAAGCATTTTTCGATCCTACATAAATGTTTCGATCCTACATAAATGTTGTAACCTTACTTTCTGGATGACCCTCGTATTATAACATCCAAGACACAATGTCTAAATTTTACGCCGAACGAGTAAGATTTGTCCATTCAATATACAGGTATCTTTTATTTTTCAACAGCAAAAAAATAAACTCGTCCCCTTTAAATAATTACAAAGCATAATTTGAATTAATTCCTTAATGAGTATTTTTTTTCTAAAGCATTGTATATTTTTTTTATATTTTACAACCTAATTATATACATTCATTGCGATATATAAAGATTGGTTGAAATATATATAAAAGTTAAGTGAAAATACCCATTAATCACATTCCTATATAAATGTCAGTAATACGTGTTTACAATTTGTTTTTGTAAAGTACTCAGTAAAGTAACTTCAAATTGCTCTGAATTTTCGAAAAATCGTCAAAATCTTTTTTTTCAAATGGTTAGTATTCTCAGGAATATACTGAATAAATTCGTACGTAAGTTTAAAATTTTTCCCCACTAGGGTATTTTTCTACGAGTACTTGAAATGTTTACAAAGATTAAAAATGCTTTGCTGTATATGGACATTGACCGCCATGATACTTAATGTCTAAGAGTAATATCTTACTTGTATATGACACCCTGTGCAGTCAAATGAGATCTTTAGAGAGAAATAACGAAAAATTATCATGAATTCACAATACTCGGTGATTACTAAATACATATACCATATAGGGGATAATTTTGATTGATTGCAATTATGCTTCCGTTGCCTAATTTATAAGATGCCTGTTTCCCAACCTGGGGTTTACCGACTCGATTTCCGTTACTTTGAATTTTAAAATGGTTTTATTCTGATTTTCAAATAAGGTCTCTATAGCACATTTTTGGTTAGTTGAAAGGGATTGCCATATAGCAATAAACCCGCTAGGTTGTACAGTTTACAACGAAAGTGTGAAACAATACTTAAGCATATTTTACCAGATTTTTTTGAAAAGAATTATTTTGTTCAATTTGTTTTTTATAAAAGTTTCTTCACATTTAATTTCAATGTGAAACAAAAATCTTTATAATGTACATTTTGAAGTATAATTCTGTTTTATGGCTCCCAGTGGGTGCCGAATTCTCTATCTTGTTGGACGAGATCCAGAAAAAAGGCCTTCATTTCATATGAACAAGTTTGACTTTCATTCATGACGCTTTCTTAAAACTATTGAACAGAAAGTCAGAAAGTTTCTTGAAATGGATATTTCTTTTTCATATTCAAGGAAAAGATTTTTTAGTCCTTTTAAATTGACAACAATGTCGAATCATTGTTGAAGAATTGCTAAACGATTAGCTGGCGTGTAAATTATTCAATTGTAAATGCAAATCTGTTTTAAAATAAATCCCAATGTATCATACAGGAAGGTTAATATTTAAAAAATTACCCGAATCCTTTAGGAATAGGTTTTTTTTTTGTGTTTATTCTTTCATTGTTGAAGCAATTAATAATATTTATATGTTTGTAATAAATATAATGAACAAGTATAGCATTAAACTTTTTATGTATTCAGTACAATCTGGCGGGTCTGTTCCCATATTATAATATTTCCCAAACAACCAGCAAGCTGTCCAAGAAGCCAGATGGAAAATTGGAATCGTTTTAAAAAAAACTTGGTGGCCACAAAAATCGAACGCACAACCCTCTGAAAAAACAGACAAGCGTCTGTCTATACAACTATGCCATGGATGTGACACATTCACTTTTATCTTCAATTTCTTTTCCATAAGGGTCGGGTCTGCTGCTCTTCTCCAGACGAGTCAGTTCTGTATCCTCTCATGAACGGTCTGTCATTTTAGCTGAAGTATATATTTTAACACAATTAATTCATCTGCCAAATGCATACCCTTCTTGTGAAACATTAAAAACGAACATTATTGTTTCAAATTGACTTTTACGCGGAAAAAGTTGGTCATGGTTTATTCGTAAATGGAACAGACCATAAACCTAAAAACCTGGAATGAAACGAATCACCCTTTTTCCAAGCTACTAAGCCAAACAGTCGTTATAACATGTAAACTTAAGAAAATCTATTGTTCGCGCTCAAAACCAAAACGGATCGTGCCAAAACTATTGAATAGAGACTGAACCAGATTACCGATCTATTGAATCGGTCCCTATCACATGGCGGCAGTCGGAAGCGGCTGAGATTACAGAAACTGATCTCGCGCGGAACAAGGAAACACGTCGTAAATCAGAGTGATATCGGAACCCTACCCTGTATTATAAGGATTCTATGTAGAATCTGAACTTGTTCTCTATTAAATAGGGAAGTAATAAATACGTATTTTATTCCTTTTCTGGCACTTTTAAGGAAAGAAGTTTCCTTAATAGGCATACCTTCCTTCATAGGCATACCCTCTTTTGAAATATCCTGAATAAAAAGTTTCCTTAATAGGCATACCTTCCTTCATAGGCATACCCTCTTTTGAAATATCCTGAATAAAAAGTTTCCTTAATAGGCATACCTTCCTTCATAGGCATACCCTCTTTTGAAATATCCTGAATAAAAAGTTTCCTTAATAGGCATACCTTCCTTCATAGGCATACCCTCTTTTGAAATATCTTGAATAAAAAGTTTCCTTAATAGGCATACCTTCCTTCATAGGCATACCCTCTTTTGAAATATCCTGAATAAAAAGTTTCCTTAATAGGCATACCTTCCTTCATAGGCATACCCTCTTTTGAAATATCCTGAATAAAAAGTTTCCTTAATAGGCATACCTTCCTTCATAGGCATACCCTCTTTTGAAATATCCTGAATAAAAAGTTTCCTTAATAGGCATACCTTCCTTCATAGGCATACCCTCTTTTGAAATATCCTGAATAAAAAGTTTCCTTAATAGGCATACCTTCCTTCATAGGCATACCCTCTTTTCAAATATCCTGAATAAAAAGAATATTTGTCCTTGACTCGGCATAATGTACATTTTTATTTTCTTATTTTTGACTTTTATTTATCCAAAATTCAAACCAGTTTTCTTTCACATTTAGGAAATGCTACGAGTATATGAAAAAAAAATTCTATCGAAAGTTAATATCTATATGAGATTTACATAAGTAAAAATCATCACCATTTAACACTTGACTTAAATTAAATTATTTACTTTGTGGCACCATATTTAAAAAAAAAATTTTTTTTATGTCATCTATTTTATTATTTTATTGCTTAGATCAGAGGTTCCCAACCCCGTGCCCGCGGGCACCATGGCGCCCGCGGAACGATTCGTATGTGCCCGCCACTATTCGACAGAGACAGAATTTTTTCATAAACATTAATTAAAAATGTGAATTATTTTTATTTATTTGTTGGAGTTTTAATTTTTTTGAGTGCCTAGGTTTATTAAATACGTTCGTATGTTTGCGATATTGTATGTATGAGTGGTTCCTTTGCTGACAGTACTTGTCAGCAAAGGAACCACTCACAGATATTATATTTTTTTATAAAATGTTTTCTTTGTATTTGTGTTTTTTGTTTACGTTTTGTAAATACATTTCTCTGTGTGTATGCAATTTGAATAATAATTTTATTATTTTGAAACATTTTTGTTGATTATTTATTAATAAATTATGAATATAAGAAAATAAATTATGGGAAAATGAGAATTTATGGAAGGAGTTTGTCGATTAAAAATAGGTGGTGCCCGCCACCCTACCGATATTTTAGAATGTGCTCTAGAGTACAAAAACGTTGGGAGCCCCTGGTTTAGATTATATTGACTAGTTTCAAGAGACAATCCTCTCTTTATTAAGGCAAAATAAATACTCAATAACATACAAATAAATTTATTTTTAATATAATACCATATAACATGAAAACATACAAAATAATGGAAAAAATATATAAAGTAAAAGAAAATATACTACTTGTGTTAATGAGAACGGATCAAATAGAGTGAGAATCGGAGAACTGGAACATGTTCTGTCTTCTAGTCTATCGTCATCGTGCTGTCTCAAATAAATCTTATTAAATTTAAACAATCATTTATTTTAAATAACCTAATATAACAATTCAACAATGGACCATACTCGTAATTGACAGTTAATAATATTTATTTTATCATTTGTCCTTTTTCTTATCTCTCAACTTTCGAGGTTATCAAGTCGTCATCCGTTATTTTGCTTGTGATGCTGGACAAAAAACAATTTTTCAATAAGATAGTTTGCAAACTCTGAATACCTACTAATTTTCAGTCAGCATACATGTTCCCTTATCATTACAATAATATAAAGTATTCCTTATACTAACATAAACTCTTCATACAAAGTTAAATCAATATTTGTAACTTGGCTTGAACGGGCTAAAACACTTTATTTGTGTGTCAATCTAATGTTCTAACCTCCTAACGTGTCATAATATAAATACTATTTATTATAATTTGCTGCTAAAGACGACCGTTTCTGCCATCGTAAGTTCTTTTTACAAAACCCAAGGAAGAATTTCCTTTTAAATATTAAGTTAAAACTATCTTACAGGCACAACCTTACATTCTAATATCTGTTAAAATATGTTACTGATTTATATTTGTTTATGTCATTGATTTATTTTTGGTAAGGAGGCTAAATTACATTTACAACCTTAAAAAAAATTATCACATTACATTATATAAAAAAAAGTTAAAACTAGTTAAACGTAAGAAATCGTCGATAGATTCATATATAATATAATCATGAT
This sequence comes from Odontocerum albicorne, assembly GCA_949825065.1. Taxonomy (NCBI): domain Eukaryota; kingdom Metazoa; phylum Arthropoda; class Insecta; order Trichoptera; family Odontoceridae; genus Odontocerum; species Odontocerum albicorne. Next base: position 3,479,372 of record OX463841.1, read on the forward strand.
TGCGAACTGTCCGCCGCGCCGTGCCGTAACATTTCACCGAAAAAGGTTCAGCGTCTCTCCGATTGGTGTACTTGCACTACGCTCCAGCAGAGATTTCTTTTTGGTACTTTCAGTTAATCACTTCTCCTTCTTCACGTCGTCTTTTATTGTCCATCCCGCCAGACTATGAAATCAGTTACCACCTACCGTAAAAGCGACATAAAAATATTGCATATCTCTTCGTAACGAAACGTGTTTCTCTATAAATCCTATTTTCTAGTCTTTTCCTATCTTTCTTCTAATTTCCCAGTTTTTTTGATATTTTCAAATATTTATATACCGTGTTTTTATTAACTGCTTTTAATACTTGAAGTTTATTTAACTTATTGAAAGTATCGTTTTTCCAGTAATTGGTACCAATCTGCATAAGTCTTGTCTGATTAGTTGGAAGATATTGCCGTTGAGTAATAAACTTATTGTTTGTATATTTTAGAATGAAGTGTCTAAATAAAGGAAAAAAAAACTTTTTTCCAGATTCATGATATAATTTTTCCACCCCAACATTAAATTTATTTCATATCGCCGTATATTTTTAATATCATTAATTGTTTTTATTTATTTTTATTAAGCACTCCCCTGCCTAAACAAGTGTATGTCCGTGTTAATACGTTTTACAAAACAAAATTTATATAAAAAATAAAGAAATATATATTGAAAAATCAGAGGAATAAAAATCACAAACAAATATAAAACAAATTAAACCATATCATAACCACAACCCATTAAGAAAGAGCCTCAAAATTAGAAATATTCAATTTACAACGAATATTTCACCGATTTTTTGACACATAAAAGCACTATTAATCTACAGAATCAAGAAAAAGGAAACCGCGATAATACTTGTCCATTGCATGATTTTTACACAATACATAATTTTGATTTTATTTGGTATTATATAATATATTTAGTTCTTACCACATTGATAACTTTTGAAGGCAATGATTCTCTCGAATATTTCTCGAAGTGGTAGTAAACCGAAAACTACATAAAATTCATAAACATATTATTTTTTTATGAAAATAGCTGTAAATTTCTGAATAAATTTCTTAGAAACTATTCTCTCGCATGGCCTCTTTATGGCTGAAGATATTGAGTTTTATACGCATATAAAATAAAATAAAACGTTCATACGAATATAAAATGAAAGGAAATCGCTTTTGCTAGCCAAGTTTTGGAGTGAAATATTTGCGAAATATGTATTCATACTTTTATTAAATTAATTATAATATACAATATAAATTGATACGACCTTCAATATATCAAAACGTATATGTTGAGTATTTCGACCATCCATCTTGAATGAGGAATGCTTTAATTCATCCCTTATAAATTGATTGGAGTATTTCTAAGTGAAGGACCGGCATCAGTAATGATTATCAAGGAGAGTTGAAGTCAGCTCCAAACCCTTTTGGCAATTTAATTGTGTTTAACTTATCCAATATCCAGTATAATTTATAGTTTTTATAATGAAACAAAGTTTTTTTAGAAACAAATTAAAATTAGCCTTAATCATTCTCCATCTACAAAAAAATAAACCATCGATTTATTACAGGTTTTAGCTTTTAATTTGTATAACTTCATTTTAGAATATTAAACACTAAATCCATTTGTTATTTCACTTATATTAATTCTTGCGACAAATATTTCTACCTCCTTTCCCGAATCTATCTTCAGGCGAAATCGTTCCGGTATGTTGCAAGAGCAATACTTAGGTCAGACTGGTGTCATGGTATATGGCAAGACTGTTTGTAATATATTGACCCATAGGAAAATTAGTTCAGAGGAAAAAATATTTGGTTTTTTATTACTGTATTTGTATTTGTTTATGGTTTTGTGTATCTCTAATGTTTCTAAATTAATTAAAAATAGGTTTCATGACTTTATAGAGATTAAACAAACGAAAATTACGACGGTGAATTAGATTTATTTGCAAATTTTAGGAATTTCTTCGACAAGGAAATGTGTTATAATAAACACTTTGTTTAAATTTAACAAATTTAAGTTTTTCTCTTGATACTTTTTTATCTCCTACATATTTAAAAGGATATAATCCGTAAACGTGATCAAATTTTTCGTTCATTAAATAAGGTTTGCAGTTCAGTTGATCGTTAGCCAAATGATATTGTTAACCTTTTATTATCCAACAAAAGCTTACGGGCATTTTACCGTAAGTTTGTGATAGAACTCAATCAACAAAACACCTTTTTTGGTTTATTTAAAATATCGAAAAAGCGTCAATCAACTTTATATGTGCAAAAATATCGAGTTTTATACACGAATATATATATTATGACTAAGATCCATTTGAAAAATTGTTCAATACAATCCCATACAAAACTGCAAGAGATTTCCTCGATTATCTAAGAACAGGTAAAATATAGGTTAGGTAATTTTTCCATATTTACGCTTATTTTGTTTTTGACCACGTTCTCCATTTTTATTTATCGTATTCTCTTTCTACTTAGTCGAGGAGTCGTATTATTTTGTTTTTGACCACGTTCTCCATACTTATTTATCCTATTCTCTTTCTACTTAGTCGAGGAGTCGTATTATTTTGTTTTTGACCACGTTCTCCATTTTTATTTATCGTATTCTCTTTCTACTTAGTCGAGGAGTCGTATTATTTTGTTTTTGACCACGTTCTCCATACTTATTTATCCTATTCTCTTTCTACTTAGTCGAGGAGTCGTATTATTTTGTTTTTGACCACGTTCTCCATTTTTATTTATCGTATTCTCTTTCTACTTAGTCGAGGAGTCGTATTATTTTGTTTTTGACCACGTTCTCCATACTTATTTATCGTATTCTCTTTCTACTTAGTCGAGGAGTCGTATTATTTTGTTTTTGACCACGTTCTCCATACTTATTTATCGTATTCTCTTTCTACTTAGTCGAGGAGTCGTATTATTTTGTTTTTGACCACGTTCTCCATTTTTATTTATCGTATTCTCTTTCTACTTAGTCGAGGAGTCGTATTATTTTGTTTTTGACCACGTTCTCCATACTTATTTATCGTATTCTCTTTCTACTTAGTCGAGGAGTCGTATTATTTTGTTTTTGACCACGTTCTCCATACTTATTTATCGTATTCTCTTTCTACTTAGTCGAGGAGTCGTATTATTTTGTTTTTGACCACGTTCTCCATTTTTATTTATCGTATTCTCTTTCTACTTAGTCGAGGAGTCGTATTATTTTGTTTTTGACCACGTTCTCCATACTTATTTATCGTATTCTCTTTCTACTTAGTCGAGGAGTCGTATTATTTTGTTTTTGACCACGTTCTCCATACTTATTTATCCTATTCTCTTTCTACTTAGTCGAGGAGTCGTATTATTTTGTTTTTGACCACGTTCTCCATACTTATTTATCGTATTCTCTTTCTACTTAGTCGAGGAGTCGTATTATTTTGAAATTTAAGTATTTTTTTTTATTAAACTTTCATTGATTAAATTAAAAGTGTGCGTCAAATCTAGCAAACTTTTAAATATTTTAAAAATTTCCTTATATCAACCAAATTAATTTTACTAAGCCATCATATGGAAATCTCATATTAAGATATTTTTAGTTAAATCCTCACTTGGAATTTAATAGAAAGTTGTCTAATAGAGTGAAATGAAAAAATCAGCCATCACCAAATTTTTTATTAAAGAGAAGGAAAAAACCAGCATTGGCGGGCATTATTTATTATTTTACTTTACTATATTAAACCAGCATTGGCGGGCATTATTTATTCTTTTACTTTACTATATTAAACCAGCATTGGCGGGCATTATTTATTCTTTTACTTTACTATATTAAACCAGCATTGGCGGGCATTATTTATTCTTTTACTTTACTATATTAAACTATGTTTTATTTTCCATTGGCCAAGTGGAAATTTGAACCAGGCCTGTTTTTTCGTAGAACAATGTTGGCTGAATTCCGTTTCACTCTTCTCAGAGAATAATTCCTAATATTCAATGAGACTTGGTAACGCATTTCATTCGTTATATTGAATTTAAGACGTTTTACTGTAGCTGTGGTAAAATGTGGATTATTTGATATATTATCTTATTCAATATTCCCACAGAGATTTATCTCTCTTTCTAATATAATATTTCAATAAAATAATAGTTCATTCTTCAAATGATGTGTTGGCAGAATTCTCAGTATTGGTCACGCAATATCCATGGATGAAAAAATATTCTGATATAGTGCGTTTGTGGATACCAGCACTGAATATTCTTAATATTTTCCTTGTCATTTGTGGTTTGCAGTCCATGCTTTTAAAAAAAGCTTTATCACTTGGATCTAATTGATCAAATTAGATCGTTTTATTTTATCAAAGCTTTCGGCTTTAACTTTGTGGCATTCCATATTATAATGTTTTACAATAAATTATTTTGTTATTCTACTAATTATATTAACCCCCGCTACACGTGTTTATACCTCATATCCCGAGGCTCTCTTAAGGCGAAAATATTCCAATTTCTCACAAGTGCAGTGATTAGGCCCAACTGGTGTCATGTTACTATAAAGCACCCAGAAACACTTGTAGCGGGGATTAATGTATTTAGTGGAATAACAAAGTAATTTACTCAAATATTTTATCGATTTTGTTCATTGTAAGAAAGAAAAAAACATATTAACATGCTTCATAGTATTAATAAATGGAATTAAGAAGTTTAAAAAATATTTTGGTCAATCATGCTAATAATAATACAGGCTTGACCCTTTATCAAAAATAATAGCAATTATATAGTTAGTTAACATCTCGAAGAAACTCTCAATTAAAGTGGAAATGGATGTCGCAAATCGACTAATAGACTGTAATCAGGAAAATAAGTTGACCACCTTCACTTGTTCTTATTGCTCGTCTACAGATCTGACGAACTCTGGAATTAATTGTCAACAAGCTGATCGCCAATAAATTGTGGTCCTGACCCGAAGGCAGAGTTGCCCCATCTCGTTTTCTCTACCTCACAAGGATTAGTGCACTCTAAATAGGGTCAAATGCGACGTGGGCAGTACTGCGTATGATATACACAAATAGGTCCCAGCAAAATAACTTTTCTGTAAATTTGAGTACATTCAAACTATGGGTCTCATCGTTAACAGCTACCTACTGTATGCGTTTACTGAGAGCGTGCAAGTGTTGCACAAGCAAAAACCAGACAGTGCCATGGCTAAAGAGGATACATTGCGTGTGAAAACCGCTCACAGAAGTTAAAACTTTTACGCTTTTCTTTAACATACATACACATAATCAGGCTATTTCCCTGTCGGGAGACAGAGAGGGCAGAGAGCTAGGCTTTCCTATGTCAACACGCATCCTTTGGTTTTTCCAGATCCATACACCTTCTCATAGAATGCCTACGATTTCCCTGACTTGTTACGTTTCGTACTTTCAAAATACAATTCACTTGATCCAACGAAACTTTCCTTGGCTTTCGCCTGCACGCCTTCACATTTGCACTTTATACGTGTATATATATTTATTTTGTTAGTCTTTCTTCAATCATTCGTTATACATGCACAAAGCATCTCAAAATGTCCTTCTTCATCTTACTCAAGACTTCAATTAGCCTTAATTTCATGTTTATCTGTGAACACTTTATTCAGTATTTTATCATAAATTGTCAACTCATGTATTACTCGCAGTGCACGCATTTCTACAGCATTAATTTGGCTCATATCAGTCTTTGTCCACATTGTCGTTTCACTTCCATACACTAAAATTGGTACTAGAATACTGTTGTGGACTATCATTTTAGCAGATTTTGACACTGTACGGTATTTTTAACCCATACATAAATTTCATCTAGAAATTAAAAAAAACGTTACGTAAATAACTAAAATTTGCACCTAGCCATGAAGTATAATTTTTAATATAACTTTAGCAATGAAAAAAAAACTACCAAACTTTCGTTCACAAGTTAAATAGAATGATAAGAAAATTAAAACGTTAGTTAAATTTTTCATGATGATATCGGAATATCTAGATTTCTGAATTACAAATATACATTTTAACAGAAATCAAAGGAAATAATTTCAGGAAAATTTCGAATATAAATCGAATGATTTCCATACAAAGGAACCGTTTTAACTTTCGCACAGATATTCTTGGATTCAGGATAGGATGTTTTTATTATAAGATATGCTAACAGTGTTCTTATTATAAGGTATGCTAATAGTTTTCTGGTATGAAAATAAGTAAGTTTGAATTAAATTTTCGTTTTATTAAAATACACTCAAATGCTTCTCACATTAAATTATATTTTATATGGCTTTTTGAAGTCAATTTTCCGAGGTTGGACAGTTAAAACAATTTTGGAAAAAAATATTATAAAATGGAATAAATTTCAGGTAATGATTTGAGAAACTCATTAAATCCACGTTATTCCAATTGATATAAAGAATACAAATGATTCTCTAGTTTGAATTTCTTAACACATTGGTATCACTGGTAATGAATGTGTTGATTCCTTGGCACCGATGGGCATTGGATTGGGATATAACTGGTGTAAATAAGGGTTCCAGATATAAATCAATCGAACAATCTTTTCCTTTGGAACCATGATTTAATATTATAAAAATAAATAAGAAGAAAGTATCTGGCATGTGTCGTTTGCAGACGGGCCACTGCGTGATGGCTAGTCACCTTTACAGAATGGGTATTGTAGAGAATCCCGGCTGCGAGTGTGGTCTGAATGATTAAACTATAGATCATGTATTTTTCGATTGTCCTTTGCGAGATAGATTTGATTTGCTAAAAGCCATATATTTACAGCGTCCAATGAATGTTGCGTTTCTTCTCTCTTCGATGAACTATTCCATTTATAGATCGATTGTTACATTTTTTAAGCTTAGCCAGTTGAAATGTTGAATTATCTAGAAATGTAATTTTATAAAATTGGTTTTATTTTATTGACTCATATAATTGAATAATGTCTTTAATTTGGTGGCGGTGCCACAAATCATCTTAGTTTAGGTAGATTGCCTATTTAAAAAAAAGGAGTCTTTTTTTATAATTGGTTAAGTTTATGGGAATATTCTTCTCTTGAGTGATTTTTCTCTCACAATTGGATGCTTAAGATTTCCTAAATAGCTCTCCTCCAGTCGTCATGGGAATCAATAGATTGGACACTCCTCCACGACGTGGCTGGTGAATTTAACCACGAATACTTCAAATTACGATACGACCTATATAATAAACTTTAACAAAAAATAATGTTACCTTACACTCGTATTTGCTTACTAAGGATTAAACACTTGTCGTTTATTGTATTTTATTAAACTTTCGTTGCATATAGTAAAACATGGTGGGCTTATTGCCATGTGGCAATATCTTCCAACATTACATTTATAACAATCTGACATAGATAATAATACAATATAACTATACAATTTTCCAAAAAGTTAATCATAAATATAATGGGTTTTTTTAATTATCATTCTAGCCCCTCAACATAAATCTCAAAATACTCACAAAAATATAACCTTTTATTACCCTTATTTGCATAGTTAAGTAAATAAACCCTCCGAATACTTAACCATACACAGCACTTGACTATTTTTACATACATTTAGGATTATTATAGAGTCTGACTTCAACAGTTAGACTTCTAGCATGATGGACTCCTAAAATAAAAAATATTGTAAATAAAAGAAAAAAATACGCATGTCCCTGGAATGCGTATTTTTTTCTTTTATTTCGAAAAAAATATTTATTAGTTGTAACATCATACGTCTTTTTTGTAGTTAATGGAAAAAATATTCATTCAATTCTGGCATATATCTCTCGCTTTTATCATGTCATTACTACATTAACATATTTTTAGTGGGCTGGAAAACTTGGCCACATGGCCATAAACTCATAAGATTCGTCGTTGCTGGGTCTCGTAATCGAAGTTCCCCTTGCTATTACAACGTCAATTCAGTTGGGAAGTGAAGTTGTGCCTGAAGTTTTTCCTTTATTTTTTCTCATTTTTAAGTGAGTGAGCCGTTGCACACCAGCAGACTCACCGGCCACACTGGTGCACTGAATCCTATAGCACACCTGAAGTAGACGATCGAACTTAAAAAGAAAAACCAACTCCTCGGCACTGCTTCACTTTCCTAGGCAATTGACATGAGAATTACGAGGGTATCCTTGACTACAAGCATCTTTTTAGTTGGTTGGAACAGATTGTGACATTACAATAATTCCTTCAGGTTGTATTGTACGCAACAAAAGTGTACACAATAGTGATTTGGCTTTTATTGTTTTCACCAGTGGCAAAAACGACAAGTACCCTAATAATACACTCTGTACTGTGCTATTTTTTTATTCGTCATTAGCAAAAGGCATTTATTCAATGCAATAAAACAATATAATAATATTATTTCCTTATTGTTTGGAGAACCTCAATAAAATTATCATTCTAGAAAGTTCCTTTCACTATTTATCAGATATGTGCTGAACCATCTGAAACAAAAGGTCTGACTCTCTCCGAGGTATCATAATCGTTACATAAGGGTAAGAAAATAAAGTTTTAAATTTACATGTTATGGCCAAAACAGACATTTATGTGAATCGGAGAATGAGCATTGGGTCCCTTGGATGTATCATATTTCACAATTATTGCTCATTGTTTCATGTAACGAATAAAAATATTATAAACAGCGTACTTATACTTTTATAATTGATTGAAATTTTCATTTGCTTGATTTTAGTTGTTTCTCTTCTGATTTCAAAATTGAAACTATGTTGAATGTTAACTTACTTATATTCTCGTAAATCCGAGGAAAGAGAAAGTCATAGAGCAGTATTTTTAAATATAAATAATTAATTATTTGCGCTGAACCTTTTAAGGCTTCGGACAACCCGAATCTGAAATTTATGACGTACAAATATGGGTATATACACAAATGATCGTGATGACTGCATACCCGGAGATGGCGAATTAAAGGCGGCGAATTTATGATTATTAGGATGGTTAGAAGTTGCTGGAATTATAGAGTCTGAATAAGTATTTTTCCTATATATATCAAAGTCAAATGTGCCATTTTTCCAAGATAATGTTAGGTCCAAGAAATTTAATTTTCCGTCCTGTTCGGTTTCTTATGTAAATTTTATAAAACTTTCTATAGAATTTAAATATTTAAGAAATTGGTGTAATTGTCTATCGGTACCCGTCCAAACACAAAGAATGTCATATGCATACCTAAACCAGCACAAAACATTTTTGGTTAACTTAAACTTACTCCTAAAAATACGAGGCATATCCAGAAAGTAAGTGTACTGAATTTTTGTAGGTTACAATTTTTTTTATTTAAACAAAAAAATTACGTGGTTACCGTAGTACATATGTAAGCTATTTTTCGACATAGTCGCTATTCCTCTCAATGCAGGTGGTGAAGCGGGGTATCAACTTTTTGATGCTTTCCTCGAAGTAGTTTCCCGCCAACCCCTCCGTCCACTTCTCCACCTCCTCCTTTACCTCCTCGTCGGCTGAAAACCTTTTTTCACCCATGTGCAGCTTCAGGGAGGTAAAGAGATAGTAATCTGAAGGTGCTAGGTCAGGGGAATGCGCGGGATGGTTCAGGACATCCCATTTAAACGAGGCGAGCAGTTCCTTCGGGGCGTTGGCCGTGTGTGGTCTGGCATTTTCGTGCAGCAGGCAGACTCCCTTTGTCAGCATGCCTCTCCTCTTGTTCTGAATCGCCCTCCGCAATTTTTTTAGGGTCTCACAGTATCTTACAGAGTTGATGGTCCCAAAACACGGTTGCCATGATTTTCTTGGCTGAAATTGTGGTTTTGAACTTTTTGGCGGAGGGTGAAGAGGTATGACGCCACTGTTGAGACTGCCTTTTGGTTTCAGGCGTGTAGTGTGTAACCCAAGTTTCATCTCCAGTAACGATAGAGCGGAGAAATTCATCTCCATGGAGTTTGCAGCGCCTCAAAAACTTTTGCCCGGCATTATTTATTTCGCACATGGCGGGAGATGGGGTTGACATTTTTCACGAAACGTGTTGTCGCGTCGACACTTCTCAACGTACTGACCTCGAACCGGTCTCGTTGTGGAGGGGAAGGGTCAGGCTACACGAAAATGTAGCCAACATGTCGAAAATAAAATCCATCCGGTTGTGAGAGCCTCAGTACACTTACTTTCTGGATACGCCTAGTACATTTTTCAAAATATTATAGTTCATAAATATTTCACTGAGCAGGGGAGACAACGGTGAGTCAATAGCTAAACCATTTGTTTGTTTATATATTTTATTGTTGAAGTTAAAATAATTTGGTTTGATGCATAAGTCCATCAGTGAAATCAATTCCGAATTTTTAACAAGGTCCTTACTTTTGTCATTTATGATATTTTTTTTTTTAACTTCAACAATAAAATATATAAACAAACAAATGGTTTAGCTATTGGCTCACCGTTGTCTCCCCTTCTCAGTGAAATATTTATGAACTATTTTGAAAAATGTATTTTTAGGAGTAAGTTTAAGTTAACCAAAAATGTTTTGTGCTGGTTTAGGTGTGCAGATGACATTCTTTGTGTTTGGACGGGTACCGATAGACAATTACACCAATTTCTTAAATATTTAAATACTATAGAAAGTTTTATAAAATTTACATTAGAAACAGAACAGGACGGAAAATTAAATTTCTTGGACCTAACATTATCTCGGAAAAAAGGCACATTTGACTTTAATATATATAGGAAAAATACTTATTCAGACTCTATAATTCCAGCAACTTCTAACCATCCTAATAATCATAAATTCGCCGCCTTTAACTGTATGCTTCATAGATTGCTCAGTGTCCCATTAACCGACGACAATTTTAAAAAGGAATTAATAACCATAAAAAAAATTGCTACAAATAGTGGCTATCCTGGAAGCCTCATTGATTCACTTTTAAAAAACAAAACAAAAAAGAAACTTATAAAAGATTATATATTTAACGACACCTATAAGCATACCTATAAATGGAGCAAAGTCCTATTTATAAAAAATATATCAAATGAAATAACCAAAAATATTCCAAGTCACATAAAGCCAGCTTTTTACACTAACTTTAATCTCCGGAAACTCTTATTTAATGGGAAAGGCAAAAATGGAATACTTAGCAACAGTGGTGTGTATAAACTTTTATGTGCTGACTGTGATCATTTCTATATAGGAAAGACAGGAAGATCTTTTGAAAAGAGATTTCGTGAACACCAATCTGCCTTAACCAATCCTCTAATTTATTCTGAAATGGCTAATCATTGTCACCGTGAGAATCATACTTTTTCTATCGATGATGCCAAATTCTTACATATTAGCGGCAACGGAAATAAATTGGACAGATTAGAGGCCCTAGAAATTTCTAAGTCAGTATATCGATCGGAGCATCTGTTGAACAGTTATTTCCCCAAAATCTCCCCGCTCTTGGCCGAAATTATCCCTAGCCTTCCTCACCCCCCCGCCTCCAACCGTTGAAGTGTCTATATCGGTACCAGTTCGAACAGCATTTAGTCTTGTTTGCGCTCCCCTGAAGATGAGGTGAAAGCCTTGAAACCGGTAGGGTTATACCGTCACAAAAAAGTGGAATAAACAGTGTTTGTTAAAAATAAATTACAATGATATGTTTTAATTCTGGAAACAAATCATTAAAGGCGATATTTGTGTGTGTGACGCTTAAAATAAAGAATTTTTTTTCAAAGTAACTCATGGCAAAATTGAAAATGTTAGTTATCATTTTTTAGATAAAATATTAGATTTGAGCTCTGTGATGTAACATGTTTCATAGCTGATTGCTTTTTCTTCATCGTCTGTTGCTTTTTCATAGAATCATTTTTCCTATTTTTTTTCATGAATTATATAGGGGTGGCGTAACAAGAACTGCAATTTTAAATCGAGGAAGAAAACAAACAAGTTTTTTTCAAATATTCCTGTTTATTGGTGTCAATGTAATAAGTGCACATGAAAATTGTGTGTGAAAAATGATATCGGCCAAATGGCCACCTCGGCTTCTGTTACAGTTGGTGTTTGGAGCGCATTGAAGAAGCTGAGGATTTTTTCAAAAAATCATTTTCAGCGACGAAGCGCATTTCCCCTTGAATGGCTATGTAAACACGCAAAATTGCAAAATATGGGTTACAGAAAAACCAAAAGCAATTCAAGAAGTGACGATTAATCCAAAGATTTGAGTGTGGTTTTTGGGCCGGAGGTGTCATTGAACCAAATTTCTTCTAAGATGAACATGGTCAAGCAATTTCGGTCAATGAAAATCGATGACGTGACATGATTCAAACTTTCTTTGGCATCAATTGAACGATTTGGACTTAGAAAATATATGGTTCCAGCAGGATGGAGTTACTTCTCATACTGCTGATGAAGCAATGGCTTTAATGCAGGAAATGTTCTCCGCCCGTGTAATTTCAAGTCGTGGAAATGTAAATTGGCCGCCACGATCGTGTGATTTAACCGCTTTGGATTTTTTTCTCTGGGGTTATGTAAAATCTCAATTGTACGCCAAGAATGAAAAAACCATCGATGACCTTAAATCCAACATCACTCGTATCGTTGCAGATATACGTATCCATTTATGTGAATCCGTCATTGAAAATTTTGCTCAAAGAGTTGTCATTTGTAACAGGAGCCGAGGTGGTCATTTGGTCGACATCATTTTTCACACAAAATTTCCATATGCACTCTTTATATTCATAGCAATAAACATGAACAATTAAAAACAATGATTTTTTCTTGATTTAAAATTGCAGCTCTTGTTGCGCAACTCTATATGTAATACTCGTATATGGTATATGAAAATAATTTGAATATTTCTGATGATCATGAAACATTCCTTATTTTATAGTCGAGTTGGTTAGAAGATTCAAGTGCCAAATAGTCTGTCAGGTTGTAATACAATGAAGTGTTAATAATTAAACGTGTAGCTTGCCCTTTTTTTTAAATAAATCTTTGTTAAGAATTGAATATTAAAATATCATAATTGCAATTTCGTTTTTAATGTCACTTCTGAGCTTATGCATTTGTGAATAAAAACTTAAATGTTAAAAAGTAACATATTCCTTTAATAATTTATATAAACACCGTTGTTACTTAAATACTAAGAGAAAAAACTGACGAATTATAAGAAACAGGTTTACCTGGCTTTAAATTGGTGAATTAGTATTGACACACAAATATCAATACCTCAAAAGTTTGCAACTTTATTAACTTTAAAAAGATTTTGTAAAATGTTTTGATGTAATATTAAGGCCATAAAAAATATCATAATCCCAATAATTTATTACTTTATAGTATTCTCATTAAAAATATCATGTCAATAATTTACGACTTGATTATTTTTCTTTAAAATAATGTCACTTTAAATATTTGTTGACTTTATTCTCTTCAAAAAATATTATCATCTCAGTAATTTCTGACTTTATTTTCTTGAAAAATATCATGTCGGTAGTTTGCGACTTCATTTTCTTTCAAAATACCGTTTCAAATATTTGTTTACTATAATTCCATTCAAAAAAATATCATCTCAATAAACTATTACTTTGTTCTCATTGAAAATATCACGTCAATAGTTTATTATGTATTTGATTTTTCTTTAAAATATCGTCACTTCAAATATTTGTTGGTTTTATTATCTTCAAACAATATTTTGTGGGTTTATTTTCTTTAAAAATATTATGTTAATAATTGGCGACTTGATTTTTTTTTAAAATATAACCAATATTTTTTTGTTAGTGTACTATATTATATCCAAAAAATATCATCATCTCTATAGTTTGTGACTTTATTCTCTATAAAAATATCATAACAGTTTGCAAACTTTATTTCACCCAACAATATTATTGTCTCAAATATTTCGATATTTTATTTTCTTCAAAAATATCATTATCTAAATAGTTTGTGACTATATTCTCTCTAAAAACAACATCATCGCAATACTTAGAAAAATATACTTATTTTATGTTATGCATATATATTAATAACTTCCCATAAATTGAAAGTTATGAAAACGAAACAAAAATATCCATAGAATCTTTAGATAAGTAACTCTCGATAAAGGGAAACTTCATGTTCAAAAAATAATAAATGACCTTTAGTGGTCCAAGAAGTTCAGAGGATCATATTTTAATATAAATTACGGGTCCGGCAGTGACGTAACTGCCACATGCAGATTCGTCGATAATTCAGACCTAGTTCAGGCCTTAAACTCCCCCTTTGGAATCAAGACATTTCAGCACAGAAAATTCTACGCAGAAATCTTAGTATGCTGATTTTTTAGCAATGATCGTTTCTTTTCCAGAATAATTCTACGCTGTGGCATTCCTATGTCGATTATTTTTGCTTGACAGCAAAAGATAATTTTCATGCAAAAGCCAGAATGAAATCCATATTTTCCATACAAATGAATCGAATATGTTGCACATTTTTTGAAATTGATGACAATTATTAAAAATGACAAATCATTTTGCAAAATTTTACACCCATATTAAAAGTTCAACAGTAGATATAGAATTGGTCACAATTTGGAGTGATTTAGTCACAAATTGGTCACAATTTGTTTTTGACCTTTTAAATTCCTTAAAATTTTGACCTTAAAAATTTTGTCACGAATTGGTCACAATTTGTTTTTGACCTTTTAAATTCCCTTAACTCTCGCGTATCTTCGTCTGACAGAGAAATATCTACTACTTTAACGGTCTGAGGAAAATGTTTCATAAGCGTTAACATGTCGCGCAGAAACAGGAGTGCATAAACGTCCCATTTTACCCTTTTGTCCTGAGTAACTTATATAATACGTATGGAATAATGATTATGCAAGGCGCATCAATCCGGAGGCTTTTAGTAGGATATATGCATACTGAATAGGGGCTGGACACTCGTTGGACGGACGGTGATATGTGTGTGGGATGATCTTGAATTAAATGAACGTGACTTTATTGTATCATTACAAATGCGCTGTGATTAAAGGAGTATTATCATAGATAAAGAACATTTTAATATCTATATTTATTTAATACTACGAAGATCAATCAATATTTTTATAAGAGTAATCAGGTATTATTACACGAAGAATTTAGTTTGAAGGTTAGTTCACTGTAAAATTATAACTTTTTAATTATGATAAAAAATAATGTTTAACAGTAGATCAGAAGTTCCACTCGGAGGTTTTGGGCTTAATTTCTGATAAAAAAAACTAAACAAAATCCCAGTCGGGAAAAATAGTTAGTTTATTTATTATACTTATTTGTGTTAAACGTGTGCAGGTGTTTTGCTTCTTTACGTGCGGGGTAGTATTATTAACGTGTGTGACGATAAACTACAAGTTTCGTGCCTATTGCAGTGACTCGAAACCCGAAGACTCGGTCATTGGGGGCAAAGATACTCATCGTTTTTAATGGGCTTCAGAGTCGTGGATCCGATCCTATCATTATTCCAACGTCAATTCAGTTTACTAACGAAACTGTGCCGTAGTTCTTTTTTTTAGTGAGTGAGCTGTTGCACGCCAGTAAACTCACCGGCCACACCTCTGTACTGAATCTGATGGCACACCGAAATGAGACGATCGGAACACACTCGCAAGGTTTTTTTTTTGGTAATAATTCATATGACCGACGCACGGAGAGGTATTTAGCCTCAAAACCTGGCCAAAAACATTTTATTTCTATATTGTATAGAAAATGTGTATTAAAGTAGCTTGGAACTCAAACTTTATTAAACAAATCATTTTAAGGGGTTGGGTGACAGACAGGTATTTTAAAATATAAAAAATGATAATTTTACTGGTTTATTTTGTCATATCAAATAATGTTAAGTAACAACGCAACGCATGAATAATTGAATGCGAGTGTTTCTAACCATAGCTTTTATAACAGACCCTCAGGTTCCTCCTAATCTTCATGTGAGCTGTGTGCTCTGGATCATTTGCTCTGATGCAGAGGATTGCCTTTGTGCATAACATTGCCATTGCTATTGCATCTGCGGAGAATGGAATGTCTGCCTAAGTTTGTTTGACCTAGACCGAATGGAATTCTTGTTATATATGGGGCTGAAGTCAACAAAAGTCTATTGAGAATATCTCGATTACAGTCTGTTCTTGAAAATTTTCGAGAGTAATTTTGCCGGTATTGTCGAAAATGCTTATTCCTAGCTTCTGCGGCTTCTTCTGATAGTTGCCCAATAGGCAATAATGTATGTAATAATGTTTTGCCGCAAATATAGCACCGTATTGTCGAGGCTGTATGAGTGGCCGCGTTGCAGACTTTCCGTCAACCATTGTTATCAGTAATTTATGTTTTATGAAAACTTGCTCGTCCTCAATTTTGGTTTTTTGTAGACTTTTTTCCTGGTCTTCGACATATTTAATTTCTTCATTGGTAACATCATTATTTTCTGTAAGAAATCGGATTCCAATTGGCCTGCAATACCGCGGTGGGGACGGTAAAGGAATCTGCCATATAACCTTTCCGCTTGACAGCCTCAAAGATACAAGCGAACTTTGAAAAATATGCGAGTCACTGCCTTCTTCATTTTCAAATTTCTGCTCGTATTGTGCTTGTTGAGATCCATCACAACCCCACTTATATACGAGCTCAAAATGCTTCTTATTTTCCTCTGTACAGGTTTCTATAACTTCTTTTAAGTATTTGCACAATCTTAATGTCGTGTGATCGAGTAGGTCTTGAAGTCTAACTTCAGCAGAAGTTTCTGTGACAGTTATTCCTTCGTTTCTTGGGTAACATTCTTTTCTCACTTTTTGCAGGATTGAATAGCAGGGAAAGATATTCTTGTTAGCCTGTTGAATCACTGCATATTGCTTCGTAGTAAGATCAGCTTCGACAAATATTGTCAATGCTTTTGACGCTGAATGCGGGGTTGCTGTTGTTTCTTTACTAGCACTGGCAACTGCTTTACGAAACTTCGTCGCTCGTCTCGGAGATTTAGTTATTTCTTTAATGATATTTACCATGTCATTTTTACCTTCAGCTCGATTCCTCATATGTGCTGCATATGTTAATTCATCAGCAGGTACAGTTTTTCTGATTTCCATTGTTTTGCGGCGCTTTGAACGGTCACTTAATTCTCCGAATTCCTTGCTTGGCCTACCTCGTGAGCAAGTAGCTGGAGGGACAGCGGTCAGTATTTAGCCATTCTTTATTGTTTTCCAGGAAACGTTCTTCTGTGCTGTTACATTCGAGCCACTTGCGCTTATAAACAATCTTAAAACTGTTCAGTATTTTCCATAATTTACTAAGTTGCGTTGAACACTTTGTAACCTGCACAATTTTATCTTCTAGATGCTGGAACTTTTTGCCCAAGAGTCTTTCTGAGCTTTCTCTGACAATCTCGTGCAGGTTTTTCCGACTCACGGTAATGACGAAAACTTCGGAGTCTAGAAGGAAAAAATATAAAAGATAAGCATACAGAATAACGAGCTTTTGCCCTCACTCACAAATTTTTAGATTTCTCCCTGGTGAACTACATTGGTTTTCGGGATAAAATCTATCTTACAAGACAATACGGGAGCAACGTTTAAAATTTAATACAAATCGATTTAGCCGTTTCGGCGTGATTGAGTCACAAACAACGAGACCAACTTACTGTTTTTAATATTTTATTACGACAAGTAAAAGAAAAAAATCGTTAAAAATAAATGTGAATATTCGGGAGAAGTTTTTCGCGTAAGAATGTTAAAAGAAGGTTTAGGGTTATACTGTATATTTATTGTTCAGTACAAAAGTGTACAACACCTTTGAAATCACTATTTTCGTAAAAAAAACTTATAAAATTACGTCATTTTTGTTACAGGTTAAGGTTTAATTTAAATAAAAGCAGTAATTTGGCAAATGAACACTTAAAAACGACTTGGTTATGATCTACGTACCTTCTTCTTCAATATTCATGATAGTTTTTTCACTAGACTGACTCGTGAAGTATTAAAAAAATAATACGAAAACTTCTATCAACAAAGTGCAGAGAACAAATACGTGCGTATTAGACGAAGGCAATGGTCCGACTATGAGCAAGCCCATGCGTTGGGCACTGCGAGGGTAGTGCCTATTTTTTCAAACGAGGTCATTATCTACCTGTTCTGAGAACGAAGCTCGGCCACATCCTAAAAGGCTTACAATTTTTATTTATGGCCAGGTGTTGAGGCTAAATACCTCTCTGTGCAACGTTAAAGGTATCTTTATACCCCCAAATACTAGTCGGGAAAAATACCTGTGTCATTCGAGGAGGGTAACACAGCGTGGGGTTTGAACCGGCGAACTTCCGCACGGAAGTCCAATGCGTTACTACAGCCATGCACCTCATTTATATTGTCTCCCAGCTAAGCTCTTGTGTCCGGTTTCCCAGTTTGGATTTCTCGTAATTTACTAAACGAATAAAAAACTATACAAACACTCTCGTGGGATAAATTATACAAAAAATGTTCTTATTCACTAAAAATAGACCGAAAGAAAAATTTACGTAAAAAGCATACAAAAATGCTTAAATAGTATTAAAGGGCTCCGGCTGGTAAGTGGAGCAGCTTAAACGTATTACAGCCTCAATTAACGATAACTTAGAGGCGACATTCAAATGTAAAGGGTTTTAAGGGTATTTCCTTTTTTATAAATTTGAAATTATTTAAAAAAAAATCGAAATTATTTTTCGAGCTATAATTATTTTTCTTAAATAAATCCTTTTTCCTTCATTTCATTTGTCATCGTATTTTGAATGAAATTATTTTCCATATTCTGAACGTAAAAATATTTAAAGTTTTCCAAGGCATTCAAACTAATCAAACTATAGCGATTACTTTCCTACAGATTTCCCATACTTCTCTAAGTGTTGAAGCATGGGCACTTACTCAGGCCACCACAAAGACGCTAGAATTTTTTGAAATGTGGTTCTATCAAGAAATGCTGTGAGCCTCATGGTTTGACAAAATCCGTAATGATGGCATTTTGAAACGTGTGAATAAAAATCGAGAAGTATTTTGTTTCACCAAAAGGAGGTATAACAAGAGTAATTTGGACTTCAAATACGAAGATAAAAATATTAAATCCTTCTAATTATATTGCATGGGAAAATTCAAGATAGATAAAGATGGGAAGAAGACAAGTTTTTCTTTTGAAAAATTTACGAGAGTATTTTCACTGCGGTGCTATATCTTTGTTCACAACTGCTGTCTTAAAGGTATATTGATAGCCATGATGATCACCAAGCTTCGAAGAGGAGAGAAACTTGAAAAAAAGCGATAAAAGAATAAAAACATACATACTTTTAGAACGTTTTTTTTTTCAATTAAAGCTGTTTGAATATAAAATGCTTTATTATAATTATATTACCTAATTGATAGTCAAGTATATATTTTTTAAACAAAGAAATCTAAAAATTAAGTAAATTTTGATCTTAAAAAAAACGAGATCAAAGCTTGAATATTTTTAAATGTATACTTTGTTTTTTTTTTCTATGAGAAAACACATTACGATTTAAATCAAGTCGAAATCGATGAAGTTTTGCAAAAAATACTCATTTATTTAAACACGTCTATCATTGTTCTCATTATATATAATACGAGTGTATAGCAAATATAGTGATATAGACACGTACGAAAAGTATTGAAAGGGATTATTAAATCATTCAAATTCCGAAATGTGGAAAGTGTCTAAACAAATCTAAACAATAGAATTCATGACACGCCAATAAAGAAAGATGTGTCAGAATATAATAAAAGAGAAATTTGTTTTCTATGCCTACCCCAGTAGGAACTTGGCGTAACGGCGATCATGATAATGATACGCACAAACATATCATTAAGCCATATCTCTTTCAGGGTAGGCAGAGAGAACAGATTTTTAAACTTTTCTCCAAACACACAGCTTTCGTCTCCTACATATTCATACATCATGTCATGCACAATTTTCGAATGCTAAATTCAAATAAACCTTCGCATTTTGTTGAGAAATTTGTATAACGAGGTTTATTTTTCCATCCTCTTAAGGTAGACCAACGTCTATTCATCTTAAAAAATACCCTTAGCGGTTTTCTTATTTCTTATATTATTTTCCAGAATGTCAATTGCAAAGATTTCCCTATATAATGACCTTAAAGAATCCCAAGTTATCCTTTATTTTTGTATGCTTATTTCAATTTCTTTTTGATGTTAAATTTCGAAGATTTCGAAGATATGAACCATCATTTTGGCCGTTTTTTTTTTTTGTTTTTAGAATCATTTCCTTCATAAGCAAATATAGATAAAACCTCATTTAACATAGTCCTCATCACCTTGAGGAGCCTTATACAGCGTACTATAGGTATTGATAAGATTACTTCAGTAAATACTTGTACGAGTATGTACAAGGCCTCACCTCTAAAACCTCTAAAACTTCAACTTCAAACTTCCCCTCTAAAACTATTATATGATTCTGAAGTAATTATTGAAAACGTACAGTTTTTATTACATGTTAGCCTTTTTGCACTGGGTAAGTTTCATGGTGCAAATCTAACTTAATTCTCACGGATCTAGTTCCTCCGCGAAACTAATGATCGTAGAAAATATCTTTAGAAATTGTCACTTGTGGTTTATATTCTCATGAAATTTGTAAATATTACGTCCTTGTTGTATTTCACATACGCACTAGTTATAGTTACCGCAGATGTTTTTAGAAGTCATCTACGAGTATCTCACGAAAGCACTTGCTCTTTGAAAATGACGCCCGTTTAACCGGTTAAAACGGTTTTCATTGCTTGTTAAACATAATAACACGCAAAATAAAAATCGCAAATATTCAATGAATTTGTCAAGTATTCGCGAAAATTTCAGGCAATATACGATTTTGAAGTATACCTATTATGTTCGTGAGTTTCTCTATGCGTTATGTAACCAAAATGTATAAATTACGGCAGATGCAAAAGGCGAAAATTTTGTTTTCAATCATTAACTTATCAAGAATTAACGCATTTGTTATATTGTTGTCCTTGGTATTTCGAAAATGTTTCTAACACCATATTTATTGCTTGACATCATATGGTGCATACATTGAATTACGGAATGAGCAATCAATCTTATCCTCTAATATTTTTAAGTAACCTACGCAAATGAGAAGACTTACGGAACCCTGAGTCTGACAGTGCACGCGCTCAAGATGCCCATGTGCTTTAAAGCATTCAAGATGAGGATATATAAGAATACCGAATATCATTTGGTTAGACAAAGTGTTAAAGATGTACAAAGATAAAAAGATTATATGAAACAAAAATCAAAAAGATACCAAAATTTTGATTCTCTGAAAAGTACTGAATATGCACCTAATAATTTGAGGCAAAGTTGAAGTATGAAATCAAAATTGAAGTAAATAACCTTAAAAAAAGGTGCACATGGGCTGGAGGGACAACTGTACAAATCTAGCATGCATCTATAAACTAGATATTATGATACTTAAAATAAACAATGTACTTCTATTAGAATATAAACTTACGCTTAACTATTTCACATTAAGTCTTGTGGGTTTAGATTTTTTATGCAAAAATACGTCCTGGGTGATATCCGAAGCATGACTGAATTAATAGTATTTTGAAAGAAACATCGCGAATTGTGTAGGAGGACGTCATGTCTTACTTACCCAACGCAGAGAGAGACTTATTAATAGCGATAGGGTAAAGGTCTCCTGTGTACAGGGTTATTTCAAAGTCTGTTGGCAATATTTAAATTTTTCGTCATTTCCGATCCATCCGTGCTAAATCAGTACAAGTATAAAAACAACTGGAACGTTTCTTAAGGAAATGTGAATTCTATTTCTTCGATACATTGATTCTGAGAATCATAACTAGCGATAGATTTTTCATGGTCATGTGTATGAATGAGTGTTCTATTTTCATTGTATTATGTTGTATGTAGGACATTCAGTTATAGTAGATCAATAGGAAAATAGGAAAACCGTTGCCAGTACAATATTTCAAACGTGATTTTCCCTTGTCTGTTCCTGAAGTAGATTTGTCATATTTCTGGTCCTTATAAGAATGAAGAAAAGACCGGACTATGCACGTAGAATTTAGTTGATTCAATTATCGATTCGCAATTTGTGTAGAATTAGTATTGCAATGGTGTATGTAACTGTTTAAAAACCGGGATGTCAATAATGAATATATATTCAAATTTTCACAACGCTTTGGGTATTAGTACAACGATAAGACCGTTATTTTGATATTCATGACATATTTATAAAACAGGATGATAAATCTTACGAGACTGGTTCAGAGAAACCCCGAGTCAATTGTAATGGCCAGTGGATGACATAAGGGAGCAATTATCGTGACAATTATTGAAACAGTATTGCAGTTATGAAATATTATTGATTTTTTTATTTGTGGAATGGATTACATTATTTGTTCTCTATTTGAGGCAATTATAATTTTTTACGTGTGCTCTTTTAAATACTTCTTTTTTTTTTTCTTCACAAAAACCTACAACTTTCGACTACACAATATTACTGAAAATGAACGCCATTTGTTTAAAAAAAAACCACGGTCAACTTGTTGAGAGTTAACATTCATGATAATTTATTAATAAAACTCGTTTGCCATCCTTTATACATATTGATTTTATCAAGTACCGCTTTAAAATGGAAATTCAATGAAATTTACCTGCATGAAAGTTTTATAACGATTCCGTATATCATATTTTACTATTAAACGTTCGTTTATTATACACAGAGACTCCCACAAGCCTTTTCATATTGTATGACACGTGAAACTCTTCCCTATCATTCGGGTTATCTCTCTAACAAAACGTGAATTTAATATGACTTCATTTTGAAAACTGGTTTAAATATTCCCCGCTTTGTTATGCGGAATCTCTAACATAGAAGGAAAGAGTTAATTATAAAAGGAATTTTCGAATAAAAATGTTTTCCTTTTATCCCCATTTTAGATAATAATTTTAAATCGTAATATTCATTTGAAGTATTTATAAAAGCAGAGTTTAATTGTATATACTGTAGTGAATGTTATATGTTTGTGTTGAAATGATCATTCGGCTGTTTTGTATATTTTCGTTATATCATTGTATATTCTGTTTTATAATCGTTTCATATTCCTCAGCAAGATACTGGCAAAAGCCCACTAACTGGGGACACGACAATTGAAAGGTAACAAATCCAGATCATAAAAATTGTGTATTCACGTTGAAGTATCTTTTATTTTTTTCACAAATTACGTATTTATAAAATTTCTTGACATGCATAAATAAAAATGATCAATATGTTTATTTGTTTTACAATTATCGTAATGAATCGATTGCTTTAAAATATTTTTTCAAATTATTATTCATGGACGTGTCTGAAACTTAGGAATTTAAAGTAATATTTGAGATGTAACTGTTGTAACAAAAATTAAAACTAAATACAAATCTCAAGTAAAACATGGAAAATGGTGGGAAACCAACCCCACAATAACACTAACTTTTAGATGTATGCACTAAGATATGTAAGTTTGATCACGGTTAACTTGAAAAAGTTTATCGGTCTATTAAACGGTTGTAAGTATTAATCAAATGTATCGAATAGCAAGAAAAAAGTACCTTTTTTATTTTAACCAATAAACTATTTTTTGATAATTTTATCAGATTTCTACCGTGGTTAGTGCAATTATCTTAATTACATCCATGCTTGCATTAACACTTAACATTATCTCTTGATAACACTATCTAAAGTTTTCACTGATTCGCATTTATCAAGGGCTTAACACATAGTAATATGTGTACATATGTTCTTACACAGAATTCCTTGCAAATTGGCTACTGTTTTTTTTATTCAATTAAAGACAATTTTATTAAATTAAAGACCATTTTATTAATTTTTGAACAATTGATTATTTTTCTTTCTATTCACGTAATTTTTTTTTTAAATACCTGTCTTTAGCGTCATGGGATGAGAAAGATTAATCATCAAATGACGAAGAAAACAGAAGATTTTTGAAAAGAGTAGTGAGCGCCACAAATAAAAGAGCGATAAATGTAAAAAAATGTATTTAATTTGTTTTATTAAAAATATATTTACGTGAAACATCAAGTGAACAAATTTTTAAGATTAAAAATATGAAAACTGAATTCATAAAGTGTCTAAAAAGTAATTATATTCTATAGTATGGTCCCAGAAAATGTTGCCTCTTGGTCACACACTTCAAAAATCTTCTCATTTGTAATACTTATATGTTGAAAAGAACCACATTATTATTTGACATCAAAATAATAATAAAAAAATCAAACTGCTCCATTTGCGTCAAGTCTAATGAAGATCACTTTTCTTTATATATTCTTTAAATAATACAAGTTTACTCATTGTTTTAAAATGAAAATTAAAACAGCTAATAAATTACCAAAACATGATTTTCTTTGGTGAAGTATTAAATAATATTTAAAGATAAACTTCTTTGTTATTTCATCAATTTCGAACAGTATAATTTAGCATAAATACTCTGATACGGAATCCACAAAATTAGAATAGATTTTTATCAATTATTGGATAATACTTTATTTTGCAAGATCTCTTGAATAATACTTTATTTTGCAAGATGAGGCTGGCTTTTTCAGTCTTCACAATCACGAATATCTTTCGGTGTAACAGGTGTTGACTGTGTCGTAGAGCTTAAAGTTCACTATTTTTTCTATCAAATCATATTTTCTTCGGACGCCCACTACCTTTGTTTCCCTAAACTTTTATTCTAAACAGGGTTGGTCGATATATGCATTTTATTTGTTTTTTTTAATGTCTTAAACCATCGCGTTCTGCATTTCTTTTACGAATAAATTCGTGCCCCTTTTTTTACTTATTTATCTTATTACTAACAAACTACACTTTAATAAGGCTTAAGTCTGATGAAACTCTTCTAACACCACTATCTTCCACGATATGGCTCTAAAGAGACATACCTAAAAATAATAGGCTCTTTTCACTTATTTTTCCTCTTGAAGCATCTGATTTAAACTATGTCGTTTATTTCAATGTAAATTAGAACATACGATTGGAAAATCTTTGTTTGCCCCTTATTAAATTTCGAAACCCCTCGTTATTGTTCATTTCAAGAATGCATTTTTAATTGTTAATATAATTTTACAATTTCTAAATTATAAATTAAAAAATGACTAAAGAAAATATTAAATTTAGATCATAAGGATTTTAAAAAAAATATTATACGAGTATGTACTAAAAGTTATTTAAAATGTAACATTTTCATATAACGTATCCAGTATAAACTTTATCTAAAATACAAAAGCATTACTCGGAACTGCACAAACCTAAAAAAAATTCTAGCTTGCAGATACTTAACTTGGTCTCAATCAAAGAACTTTTAACGTCTCAGTGATTAAAGATTCTCACTCGAAACTTCCACAAATTGCTTCCGCTCCCATGGTATTCTTTCTCGGCTAATTGAATTCGATGCACTTTTCTTTTCTCACAATCTCCTAAAATACATTTTCCAAGGTAGATTTTGCAACTGAGTCTTCTCAAAGTTAATTTGAATTCTTCTGAGATCAATTAGACAGACTTTCGTACAAATGGTAGTTTATTTTATGTCAATTTTTAATTGTTTTTTTTTTTTTAATAATCTTGAAGCGTTATATATTTCATATGATCTCCTCATACGATACAAAGAGGCGAATACAGAAAACAACATTTAAATTGTTTTCAATAATATAGAAAAAATGTTTTATTACTTATTAAAACACTTTATTCTACAATATTACAGTGGTGGCTTTATTTTCAAATAGCAATATCTTTCAACGAACCAGAATATTTTTTCAACAAGTTTGTCATGTTGAACACGGATTCGATCAATGAATAGATGTCTTGCGTGTCACCAATTTGTAACAAATTTTCACTTCAATAGTGATTTTTTTATAAATAAATTTTTAAAATGCATCTATAAACACTAATCAATAAATTAAAATTGAATTAGGTCCGATGGTTATAAATAAAATAGAAACGAGACATACAGCACCGGTAATGTTTTTTTTCTGACATTAGGACATATATCCAGATTATTCTATGTGATGTTATATCTGTGTTGCTTTATAATGTAATTTTGTATAGATTAAGTTAATGTTTTAATTTCAATACTTTGTAACATATTTTGTTTTATATTGATGCTCACTTAAATCTTAATATATATATTTTTTAGTGGTCGAAATCAACCATAAATTTTAAGAAAGAGAAATAAAATTATAACGATTAATAAATAAAATACCATGTTTACAAAATAATAAAAAAAATTCCATATCTAAGATTGGTTGGAAGAATTGCTCTATAATAATAAACTCACCAGACGTACCATGTTTACAAACGAATAAAAAGATTAGCATATCTAAGATTGGTTGGAAGAGTTGATCTATAATAATGCACTCGCCAGACGTACCATGTTTACAAAAGAATAAAAAAATTAGCATATCTAAGATTGGTTGGAAGAATTGCTCTATAATAATAAACTCGCCAGACGTACCATGTTTACAAAATAATAAAAATATTAGCATATCTAAGATTGATTAGAAGAATTGCTCTATAATAATAAACTCGCCAGACGTACCATGTTTACAAAAGAATAAAAATATTAGCATATCTAAGATTGGTTGGAAGAATTGCTCTATAATAATAAACTCGCCAGACGTACCATGTTTACAAAAGAATAAAAAAATTTGCATATCTAAGATTGGTTGGAAGAATTTCTCTATAATAATAAACTCACCAGACGTACCATGTTTACAAACGAATAAAAAGATTAGCATATCTAAGATTGGTTGGAAGAATTGCTCTATAATAATAAACTCGCCAGACGTACCATGTTTACAAAATAATAAAAATATTAGCATATCTAAGATTGATTAGAAGAATTGCTCTATAATAATAAACTCGCCAGACGTACCATGTTTACAAAAGAATAAAAATATTAGCATATCTAAGATTGGTTGGAAGAATTGCTCTATAATAATAAACTCGCCAGACGTACCATGTTTACAAAAGAATAAAAAAATTTGCATATCTAAGATTGGTTGGAAGAATTTCTCTATAATAATAAAACTCACCAGACGTACCATGTTTACAAACGAATAAAAAGATTAGCATATCTAAGATTGGTTGGAAGAATTGCTCTATAATAATAAACTCGCCAGACGTACCATGTTTACAGAAGAATAAAAAAAATTGCATATCTAAGATTGGTTGGAAGAATTGATCTATAATAATAAACTCGCCAGACGTACCATGTTTACAAAATAATAAAAATATTAGCATATCTAAGATTGATTTGAAGAATTGCTCTATAATAATAAACTCGCCAGACGTACCATGTTTACAAAAGAATAAAAATATTAGCATATCTAAGATTGGTTGGAAGAATTGCTCTATAATAATAAACTCGCCAGACGTACCATGTTTACAAAAGAATAAAAAAATTAGCATATCTAAGATTGGTTGGAAGAATTGATCTATAATAATAAACTCGTCAGACGTACCATGTTTACAAAAGAATAAAAAAATTTGCATATCTAAGATTGGTTGGAAGAATTTCTCTATAATAATAAACTCACCAGACGTACCATGTTTACAAACGAATAAAAAGATTAGCATATCTAAGATTGGTTGGAAGAATTGCTCTATAATAATAAACTCGCCAGACGTACCATGTTTACAGAAGAATAAAAAAAATTGCATATCTAAGATTGGTTGGAAGAATTGATCTATAATAATAAACTCGCCAGACGTACCATGTTTACAAAAGAATAAAAATATTAGCATATCTAAGATTGGTTGGAAGAATTGCTCTATAATAATAAACTCGCCAGACGTACCATGTTTACAAAAGAATAAAAATATTAGCATATCTAAGATTGATTTGAAGAATTGCTCTATAATAATAAACTCGCCAGATGTACCATGTTTACGAAATAATTTAAAAAACTGAGTCAATTTGATTGTTTTAAATTCAGATCTTGAATATTTTTGGGTAGTTTGGAAAGAGCTTTGAAATAACTAGAAGTTTGCTAGATTACACTTTTTTAAATAGTACTCAACATCCTTTGTAAGAGTTTACAACAAAAACTTATAAATTACGGCGTGGATATTTCTTTCAACCATCAAGGTGTTAAAAGGCCTCAAATATAAAATGAGGTGGGAATTTTTTCCCGTTGTAATCCATGCTATGTGAATACATACATATGAGTATATACCATCACGCCGTCTCTCTATCGGGGTAGGCACAAATGCGAGAACGCCAGACTTTCCTCTCGCGATATACTTTTTTTTTTCTTCTACATATATACACCTTCTCATACAGCTCCTACGATTCCTCTGACTTTTTACATTTCCTTTCCTAAAAAAAATCATAGGCTTGATCCAACTATACTTACTTTGGTCTTTCACTTTCACGTCTTTCACTCATATTTGCACGGTTTATTTGTTTTGTAACCTCATTTAATTAATATTATGCTTATCTTGAATTCGTTAAGTGGTTTTAATCAATGGGAGATTTTATGAATAAAAAAAACATTTATTTAAATTCAAGTAAAAAAATACTGAATAATAATTGTATTACTAAAGAAAAGGAATCCATTGAAAGATAAATATGGGACACGAAGGAAACTTAGGATGAAAGAATATTCTGTTAAATGAAATAATTTTTCAATTCTCTCTTGAACGTGATTATGGTTTACATAAAACCCAAAATTCATTCCACCACACGATTAAAGAAAGGATTAAATTTATATTAAGAAACGATTTGACTTTGAATTTATTCACTAGACTTATTTTTTTATAATAACTAATATTTAAAAAATCAGCATTAAAAATATCTCTCTTCTCTATTTATTTATTTTCATATTATTGTCAGATATAAATTCGCTCATTTTTAATATATCATACATCTCTCGGCAAGCTTACTTTGGATAGTTT
The DNA here is from genome assembly GCA_949825065.1 of Odontocerum albicorne. Lineage (NCBI taxonomy): Eukaryota > Metazoa > Arthropoda > Insecta > Trichoptera > Odontoceridae > Odontocerum > Odontocerum albicorne. The sequence goes on from OX463841.1 coordinate 3,508,318, forward strand.
TACCGTGAGCTCGTCAAATATGACATGTGTTAAAGAGATAACAAAATTTCCACCAAAATCTTAACTGTCTGATATACTTTTGACAAATTTCAGATAAAATGCTCTCTATTTTTGTGCTAGGCATTATCTGAAATGATATCTAAACGTGTCCGACCAACCGAAACGGTCCTATCGGCTCGAGTACAACGGGGGTTAACAATATTTTACTGACAACACGACAAATGTTTTTTTCTGACAAATCTTTATCTCTAACATGAACTGAAAATGTATGAAATGAGAATAAAATCCCTTTTCCTGATCCATCTTTTATATCATTTTATTAACGAAACGTATATGTAAAAAACTTTAATTAAATAAAAAAACACTTCCATTTCTATTCACCACTATTTTGAGTTCCCTACCGGTTTCAAAAAACTCAGTATTCCTTGTTAGGTTAAGATTAACTAATTTATGTCTAAAACATATTTTTTCTAACTATTGTAGGTACAGAAGAGGGGAGGGGAGTAGTGACTAAGAAGGGCAGGGGAGTTAGTAGGCGTCAGAAAGATGACTTTTTAGCAGAGGGCAATCATTGAAATTGGCTTGTTTATAATATTGAGACTTAATTTAAAGCCGTTTTAATATCGAGAATTTGTAAGTTATTAAGCTGCAACCTTCCTCCCTCCACCCTCCCCAGCTCGTGTGCCGATTTCGCAATGCGCAATCGATATCAAAGGAATGGTTTGATTACCAAAATGTTTATTTATTTTATTACAAAAATATAAACATGACTCCACATAGTGGAATAAACACATGTTCTATGTTAAGATTCAAGAAATAAATATATATTTATTGTTTTGGCATAGGGATTTGTCAAAATGTAAAAGTAATAAATTTAAGAAACTAAAATACAGGATTATTGTTCACCATTTTCAAAACATTGATTATTATTTTTATTTAGTAAAAAAATCCCTTCCAAGTTGATTTATTTTTTCTTGGCACACATTATGCTTGGACTGGCATTTTTTATATCAATTGAATTTTCTTAATTTTGTTGCCTAGACAAGTAAAGATAAACGTTTGTTCTGTAAATTAAAAAGAAATCTGACTTAAAAAGATATATTAAAAAATATTTGAGTAATAAAAAAATCTAACGATTGGTTCAAGGTCGACGAAAAATCATACAATGCCCTTATAAAAAAATAATAACATTGAAATCATTTTAAATAAATGAAAAATTGATAAAAAAAAATTATGTGCTGTTGATGTAGTGATTATTGACGGTCTTTAAGACCTAGATGATAAGATACTTGACTCCCATTCGGGGGCTTCATGTTCGATTCTCGATGGTATCTGAAAAAAAATAGAAAGGTTCCCAGTCGGGTAACAATACTCGCACACGCTAGACATGTGCCATTGTTATAGAAGTGAAAATTTATTTTAGTTCATATTGATTTTTTTATAAAAAAAAGTTTAAATTAAACAATTGAGAAAATATAAATTAAAAGTTAACAAAAAGAATAAATACAATATTGGTCTACATTGAAAAATAATAAAAACAACGAATGAGACATTGGCCTAAGTTTGGTCTGTTCGGAAGCCCACAAAGAGTTGTAAGCTGCATTGGAACATGGCCCAGTTGGTGCGGTTCTAAATTAACCAATGGAATTTATAGATGCGAATCCTTTGTGCATGGAGGATCCCGCAAATACTATGGAGATTTAGTGGGCACACGTCTACTTTAAACGTTCCTTGGAAATATGTACATTACATTGTTTTCTCAAAAAAAAAAAAACTTTTGTCATAATTTAAAACATTTAATATTTAAACTAGCTCAATTTCTTTGTCGTATGTGTTGTATACTCGTATTGTTCTCAAATGGGAATAAGTTTGTTAAAATATATGCAAGGAATTCTTACGCAAAAAATAGAAAAACAACCAATTTAAACTCAATTAATATATTACACCGTTTAGCTCAGAAATATTATATGATAATATATCATATTTTTAAATTTATTTACTTTATTGAAACTTGATTGTATAACAATCTGAAAGGTTCCTCACCTGGTAGCAATCTTATCCAACTAAGCAGACAAAATTAAATAGAGAAAGCTTTATATATGTTATATGGTATATATGGCCACAAAAGTACTCAATTTATTGCTCGGTTCTTATTAGGGGAAATGTATCAACCAATGGAAAACGTTAGGGATACTGGATAGAAAAGGAAAATTGGGAGAGTAGCACATAACTTTACTGACTTCAAAAAAATGTTTTTTTAATCGTTATTTGAAATATGCCAGTAACGGGGCAAATATGGCGTTAATTTGTAACTGGTTCAAGATTCTCACTGCATGAACATTAGGAACAAGAACGGTGAACCAGTTAAGTTAATATATATTTTCTGTTGAAGCATAGCGCAAGTCGGTGATCGTAAAGACGCTGAATATTTTCTTCGAGATAAGACAAAATATTTTTGTTCGTGATAAAACCTAAATCCATTATATTGTCATTATTATTTTATTCACAAAGGTAACTGTAGCAGCGTTCATTGTGAAATGTTGAATTTCGAAAAAAACTTTTAATTTGAATTTTTTTGGGCATTTGTTCCTCCCCCACCCATACTGTATCTAGGAACGAATTAGGTTCCCTCATAGAGTGATCGTATACTTGTAAGAAAATAAGATACGGTCGTATTTTGATGAAATATATGTCTATGGGAAAACCTCCTCATCTAGTGGCACCACATCGGAGTGTAAAAAGGATAGCGATGAGCCAAGAAAGTAAGAAATAAATCAAAATTGATCACTCTAACTGCAGAAGGCTTTTAAATATTTAGGGAGTTACCATTTTTTTCGAAAATTGGACAAGGCTATAAAACTATCCCTAGTCCCCATAATGTCAAAGAAGCCAATCGGACCGAAAGTAGTCCATTATAAAGCTGCATGGAGCTCCTCTCTATTTTGAGAGATTCTGGTTTCATTACAGTCCTAAAAAATGTGGTTTACCGGTTGATTTGGATGACCACATAAATTTATCCCATAAGTTTACTATTGAAACTCCCATGGCCAGTAAGAAATTAGGGGGGACATTAACTAGGAACCACACAAGGGGAGTTTAAGCGCGTTGTGATGTAAGGACAAAATTTATAACTGTGTTATCCCTTTAATAACGACTAATGAATTGAAACAGGCTATCTCTACAATGTGTGAAGTAATCTACAAATTAATTGTGAAATAGAGGTATGGACACTTAACCAGGAAGGATCACGTAAGATCGCTAGTTTTGAGGTCTATAGACGTATTCCTAAGATTCCTAGACGGATCGTATTGCGTTATGGAGGTGCGTTTGTGCTTATGAGTAACGACCAAGAACTGCTTAAAACTGTTTAAATTCGCAATTTTATTTACGATCCATATCTTGATCATGTAATTTCCGTTGTTTGAAAACATATTTTCCAAGTTGCAGAATTCTTTGAATTGTTCTTGTTTTTCATTCTTCACCATATATCGCATTATACTTTTCATTGCACCCTTTTCACTTACCATGTCTTTCGATTTCGCGATATTCATTATTTAGTATTTACGCTAACATTTACCGTTCAATTCATTTATCATACAATGTAGTCCGTTTTCATTATCTACAAACACCGAGTCATCAGCATGCAATAATCCACATAAATTCCTGTTCAATATTTTTATGCCACATTTATTTGTATTTGATACCAGCATATTAATTTTCATTTTGAATTAATCGTGACGTTTTATTGAAAGCAGATTTTAATTAAAAAGCGCAGCTGTAAATATTATTTTTTATGTTCTCTTGCCATGTTTTTTCCTGTTTTGTACATAAATGTTTTCCTGTTTTGTACATAAATGTTTTCCTGTTTTGTACAAAAATGTTTTCGGTTTCGATTGTGTGTTCAAACTTTGATGTTTTTTTTCGATTTAAATGTTGTTTATCATCTTAATTATGATGCATGTTTGGATATTTGTATTATTGCCGTTTTCATTTTAATTTCACTGCTTTTTCGTTCGATTTTTTTATAATTTTAGTTTAAATGTTTGTGTTACGACTGAGGCCGTCGAAAAATAGTAAATAAATAGAATGAAGCTGAAAATACTTTATAACACAACTGATAATCCACAGAAAAATAAATGGCAAACAATGCAGAAAAATACGATTCAACTCGCGGAAATAGTTTGGATGTAATACTACTGAGTTATTACAAGCGGCAATACATAAAATAAGGATCGCCACGATAATGGTCATTTTCCGACAGGACATGGCTTCCATCGTGACAATTCTTATTTTATTTACTACCATATAACATAGCACCTTGAGAAGAAGAATTCGTTTCACACAACTTTCCTTATTCACATGACACTGTTGTATTGTTTAGCTTTTTTATTGTGTACATTATAAACTGGTGGGCTTAATGTCATCTGAAAATCTCTTTCAACCAATCAGAAATATTTTAAAGTAGCTTTGATTGATCAATGAAAATTGGACCTGCAACACCCAGATCGGAAGACATGCACCTTACCTACTAGGTCACGGAGGTCATATTAATGAAACATGTTATTTTAACCCAAATAATTCACATTTTAAAATAAGTTTTTCAAGAAAAATCTTTTTTCTTCTAACCATTTCTTATGTTTGAGTTTTGAAAAGCCTAAGATCGAAATAAAAAAAAAATGATACTTTTGACACAAAGAATTACATTTCTCTGAGAAATATCAATGAGCTATAAAAACAATTCATTCTTATTCATGACGTGCGCTATTCTAAAGCTCTCTATATTTTGTATACGAGTCTCATCCGAATGCTCTCGGGAGATATCGTAGAATTCCCTGAAAATTCACAACACTCCCAGAGTAGTCTTATCACCATGTTTAAATAAATATCCGAAACGTGGCTAACGTTAGTTTGCCTCCTGAACTAATCGGTTTAGGTATGAGATAATTCTTCAAGTTTTGCAATAAAGACTTAATCGTTTAATTTTAAAGATATTTATTAATTAATTTACCAACAGCACATTGTGCCATATAACAATATCAACCATTATCAGTAAGTGTTTCATTAATTGAAAAAAAAAAACAAATTATAACACATAAAAATAAATTACCAAATACAATCACGAAAAATAAAATAATACATACATACACGTACGTGTGCAAGTAAGTACACGAGGCAAAACTCCCACAATTACAATAATTCAGTTATGTGTATATATGGCAGATAGTTATCAACAAATTACGAAACCCTTATCAGTGAGTGCTTATTTATTTATCAATACTTCATTGCATAAACAATCTGACGGGCTTATTGCCAGACGGCAATCGCTTCTAATAAACGTGACAAAAGTAAATTGTCGTAAAAGATATTTAAATCATTATTCAATTTTATGAAATTTATGAACAATATACTTGTGCATAATCTTAGTAAAAGTAAGAAGAATAAGATATCATTAATCAAAGGAAAAGCAAGGGATAGGAGAGGAAAGAAAAATTAGGAATGAAACACGTTATATTACTGAGCACATACTGGGTGGTGGAGCAAACATAACTACCATTGGCCTTTTGTAACCCCAAGTCAACTAATGTTTTATCTTTGTCAAAATAATTTATAACATACATACCATAGCGTTATTTCCCTGTCGTGGTAAGCTAATAGGATAGAACGCCGGGCATTCCTATCGAGACACACATCTTTCGGTTGATCTACATGCATACCCCTTCTCAAACAGGTACTTCTATTTCTTTGACTTTTTATATTGTCTTATTTTAAAATATCATTAACTTTCAAAATTAAGGCAGAAAAAAATGTCAGCTTGCTTAATCGGTCAAAATAATTAATGTTTTCAAAAGCTCTGTTAACTGATTTTATATTTGAAACAATCAATTTATATATTATGTAATAAGAAATTTCTTATATATTTAATTTTTACCAAGAATGTGTAAAATAATAGATTTTTAAAATTTATTTAAAAATGTAAATACGACTAGGAATAAAAACTTATTCATACTTTAAGTAAAAAAAAAAATATTTTTCTCACAAAATGGAAAAAAATTTAATCAGTTTAAAAGTATGTTTTCAAATATGAAATATTCACGTACAGAACACAAAATTATGATGTATTTAAAAAAAACCTACAAGAACAAATAAAAAAATTCTTTGCGCTTTGAAACTAGAAATTTTCTACAGTTTTAATATTTTTCTCTTACTTCATGTCTGCTCTTGACGTGGTGAGTAATTAAATAATATAACCATAAATGAAATTATCCTCATTGTTTTAAAATGCCCCTGAGTTGAATTGCTGGTTTAAATTGTTGAACTCGGAGACCGTGAGATTTTCTGATTTAAGTCATAAATCTCACTCATTTTAAATTAAATCCAGTGCACCTGCAATTGTAGAAATTTAATGATGTTTTTCCCAGAAATTCTAATGAAAAAAATTTGGATTTTTCAAGAAATTTTTGTTTATATTAGGTCCCCACATACGAAACCGGCGTTTTGCCGTACTGGCAACTTTGATCTCAAATATCTTCTCTGTGGTTAGGAATATCAAATTCAAATTTATACAGCTATTTACTCAAGTATTTGTGTTTCGAAAATTATAATTCATTTGTTTTTTCCTGAATTGTTTTTTTTCTTTGCGTCACTCAGTTTACAAAATGGAAAACTTGAAATATCGCGTTATTTACGAGTACGAGTTCCACCGTGGCACCAGTGCTGCAGAAACGGCTCGAAGGATTAATGATGTGTATGGCGACGGTGCCGCAAAAGAAAACACAGTGCATTTTTGGTTCCAACATTTTCGTTCTGGAAATTTCGACCTGCAGAAAAAGCCCCGTGGACGGCCGGATACCAAAGTTGATAATGAAGAATTGAAGGCTATTGTGGAAGCGGATCCATCGCAAACCACGTCCGAGTTAGCTGCAGGCTGCGGTGTTAGTGATAAAACTGTTTTAATCCACTTGAAGCAAATTGGGAAGGTGAAAAAGCTTGAAAGGTGGGTACCTCACGAATTGAGTGAAGCAAATCAACAAACGCGCGTTGACTGCTGCGTTGCATTACTCAACCGGCACAATAATGAAGGGATTTTGAATCGAATCATTACCTGTGATGATAAGTGGATCCTGTTTGATAATCGGAAGCGCTCATCGCAATGGCTGAACCCTGCCGAACCAGCCAAACCATGCCCCAAGCGAAAATTGACTCCAAAAAAGTTACTTGTGAGCGTTTGGTGGACTAGTGCTGGTGTCGTTCACTACAGCTTTCTTAAATCTGGCCAGACGATTACGGCAGATGTCTATTGTCAGCAACTGCAAACCATGATGGAAAAGCTAGCTGCTAAACAACCGAGGCTGGTTAATCGCTCTAGGCCACTGCTGCTTCATGATAACGCTAGACCACACACTGCACAACAGACGGCTACCAAATTAGAAGAGGTTCAATTGGAATGTCTAAGACATCCACCGTACTCTCCGGACCTTGCCCCAACAGATTACTATTTTTTTCGAAATTTGGATAACTTCTTGCAAGGGAAAAAATTCAACTCCGATGGGGCAGTCCAAACCGACTTCAAAGATTTTATTGATTCCCGTTCGAATGGTTTTTTTAGTAAAGGGATCGATGAACTACCTATGAGATGGCAAAAGTGCATAGATAGCAATGGTACATACTTTGATTAAATAAATATATTATATTAAAAAAAAATCAACTTTATGTTCCTCCCAAACAAAACGCCAATTTCACATGTAAGGGCCCAATATTAGTTCTAAGTTCTGTGTGTGTCGCTTGATATTACAATATATGATATTCAAAGATTTGGTAAATATTCATTTTTTCAAAATAATAAATGGATTTCCCCAAATACTTTTATGAAAGAAGTTACGTCAATTACTACACACTTTTCTCGATTATCCAATTTTGCTTTCTAGAACTATTAAAAATATATACTGCAACAAACAATGTTCATTTCGGAGTTGGCAGAGAAGTCAAATCTCTAAATCTTTCTATCTTCGCACACAGGTTTTTGTATTGACTTTCACTCACTTATTCATCTATCGGATTTATTACTTTTAAACAAAATATTCATATCGATCAGCTTTTGTTTCAAAATAATTATTGATACGCATGAACTTACCTTAAATTTATGTAATATTTGAAAAAATCTCAAGGAAAATTAATGTAATATTTGAAAAAAATTATGAAAATAGAGATAAGGGCAAAAACTTTATACGTGTTTTGAACAAAGAACATTTAAAGATAAATCATGCATTCTTCTTTTTTTTTCTAAAAAAAAAAAAAAAATGAAATACATTTGATTGGTGCTTAGAAGATATTTTTAAAGTTGAGCCATGTTAACCGCAAAGGATGATGTGGAGAATGATATATGATGTATTAGAATATAAAGGATTTCGCCATAACTTTATCAGAGTGATAATCTATACTCAGAAATAAAATTGAATAATTCATGCAGACATTAAGGACAGCTAGGAATTTTCAACACTCCAAAAATTGTAAAGTTGGAGATAATCATTGAATACATTCTACGTATCTTATATGGTATCTTTAAATACTAATTTCACAAAATCAATAGCAGTTCGAATTATATATTTTATTTCATTAAAATCTTTTTCATCACGTACTCGGTACTGAGCGTCGTGGACTTCTGCTATCTAAGACATCTTCATTAGACTTACTTGAGAAAATTTCCCATTACCTTCTGTACCACAATGCTACATACATTCAAGTTGCTCCACCATGTCTTTGGTAGTCTGGACAGGAGCCTTGCCGATGTCAGCCTCGAACCGATACTGATGGTTACTGCTACCCTCCACCAGAAATATTTACCGACTTCCTAGTCCAGATCTGCCATGTTCAACGAAAACAGGGACACCTCGTATATGATGTGGATCTTCACGACGCATGGTAGTCTTAGTGATTAGAGAGCTTGATATATCTGTTCACCCTAGAGAAGATGAGGACCAGTAACCAGCCATTCCGAAGCAAAGGTGGCGCCTCTCCCCCCCCCCCCCCCCTTCCCTTAAATTATTTACTATACGACAGTTAAAATATTGATAAATAGTAAACACTGGAAATATTTGAAACTAAAAAGTCTTAAAATATAGTATTTAATTGAAAATACCATTTTTATATGATTTTTTTTATTTGATTACAAGATATCAACAAACAACGGTTTTTTTAGTGAATCACATGAAAGAAAGATAAAGTATTTTTGATATATTAACCAGATTTTTCAACATTTATTTATATTGTAGATGCTGATTTTGTAATTTTGTTTTTTATTCGCAAAATTCAAGAACCACTGAAAGTATTTTGATGCAAAATTACGGGTAACTAACTTCCTTACTATTCTTAAAATGTCATAAGTTTTATAAAATTATGCTTTCACGTCAGGGGGCTGAGCGAGGAACGAAAATGAGAAGCGCGCTGAAGAAAAAGCGCCCGCAGTACTTTAAATTGGATTAGCTGACTTATCTGTCAGCTATATCAAAACAAAGTAGGAATGAATTGTAGCATTTAGTTTTAAAACATCCTAATTTTTTTCTATGCTTTATAAATAACTTACTGAATTATATTTTTATTTAATTAAATTGCATAATCTTGGACTTAGCGAGTATCTAAATGTCTCATTCCGTTTGAGTTCAAATGGTGTTAAAAAAACATTCAATAAGAAATAAGTCTCATTAAATATCCTTTAAAAGCGACTGAGACATCGTTGTTAGAAGGTAATTAAGTAATGAGAAACTTACTCTTAATGTAAAGCAAAATATCTACTAAATACCGAAACGTAATTTAATGTCTTATTTTTTTTATAATACCAACGCGAACTAAATCGCAATCAAATTTGGTTATTTTCAATACAAGCATATGTTATTATTTTATTAAATAAATTTGAAATATTTTGAAAATCACAATTTAAGTAAAAACTATTAGAAAAATCGAAACCTTACTCATTACCTGAAGAATATAATTAATAAGGATAATAAAACAATTTATCAGCATTAGTAATACGTTCAAATGAATCTTGGATACAAATATAGATTTATTTAATTTCTATCACGCTAGATTTACTAGCTTTTTCATTAATTACTTCGACACACAGTGTTTTGTTATATATGGTCTTGGCGATAAAAAATATAATACTGTTTCTATGCAATTTTTTTTACTTTAATTTGATAATGATATGCAATACAATCATATCAAAGAATATAAAAACTTAATCAAATACGAATACCCCTGCGTTGTTTTATTTATTGGTAGGAATTGTCATGTAATAATATAAATGTTATAATCAACTACATTTTTTATTGAAGTATCGCGTTTCAAAAAAATCTTTCACTTGGCTTTTAATTTGTTTTCATGAACTTTCATTGGTCGATAGAAAAATATTTTTTAGAAATTTCACTGAAATGTGCTTGAAGTACTACAATATTCAAAATTACGAATACTTTTGCAATTTAATATTTAAATATAAAGTAAAACACCTTCTTCTTCTTCTTCACGTGTCCTGCCGGGTCCCCCCGACGTTGACGACCATCTGAGAGAAAGCTTCCCTGTCCTGGGCGGCGCGAAACAGCTCCCCCACAGTTCTGACGCCGGTCCATTGTCGGATGTTTCGAAGCCAGGAGAGCTGTCTTCTGCCGACCCCTCTGCGGCCCTCGATCTTCCCCTTCATGACGAGCTGAAGTATGGTGTATTTGTCACCTCTCATTACATGGCCAAAATATGATGTTTTACGGAGCTTAACAGTGGTGAATAGTTCTCTATTTGCATTGGCTCTACGTAGTACATCAGTGTTTGTTATCATATCGGTCCAAGATATTCTTAACATTCTACGGTGGATCCACATTTCAAACGCTTCAAGGCGGTTTATTATGTTAACTTTAAGAGTCCACGCCTCTACGCCGTAAAGTAAGACAGACCATACGTAACATTTGACCATTCTTTGTCTCAGCTTTAAGTTTATATTATCGTCACAAAGAAGGTTTTTCATTTTATTAAAAGCCGTTCGTGCCGCTTCTATTCTGCATTTTATCTCAATGTCAGGATCCAGTTTCTCAGTAATCATGCTTCCCAGGTACCTGAACTGTTTCACCCTCTCGACAACAACACCCCTTAGCGTAAGGTGGACATTTGGATGACATTCTCGGCTAAAAACCATCATTTTAGTTTTGCTCACATTAATGTTCATACCAAAACGTTCACCAACGGAGTCAACTTTATCAAGCAGTTCTTGAAGGCCTTTTAAACTGTCCGCAATTAGAACGGTGTCATCCGCATATCTGATATTATTGATGACCACCCCATTGACCTTCACACCGAGATTTGTCTCAGTCAGCGCTTCCTTAAAGACCAAGTCAGAGTATAGATTGAATAAAGTTGGTGAGAGAACACACCCCTGACGGACTCCTCGCTGAATGGGAATACCTTGTGAGGTGTTTCCGTTTTCCAATTTAATGATAGCGTTTTGGTCCCAGTACAGATTCTTGATTATTCTCACATCCTTTTCATCTATACCACATCTCAACAGCATCTCAATTAAATATGTGTGTTTAACCCTGTCAAATGCTTTTTCATAATCAATAAAACAAGCATAGATGTCTTTTCTTTGGTCGTAACATTTTTGTAATAATATGTTTATTGTTGTCAGCGCTTCACGGGTACCAAAACCATTCCTGAACCCAAACTGAGTGTCATCCAAATCTCGCTCGCATTTCAGTCTTATTCTGGCATGTATTATTTTAAGAAACAATTTCAGAATATGACTCATAAGACTTATGAGGCGATAATCATTACATTTTTTTGGGTGTTGTTTTTTGGGCAATGTAATAAATACAGATTTTAACCAATCTTGGGGGATGGTCCCTGTGTCATATATTCTATTAAACAGTCCAAGTAAATAATCAATATTATTCTCATTTATCAACTCGATAACCTCCATAGGGATTTCATCGGGTCCACAGGCTTTTCGAGGTTTAGATGTTGATATAGCATGTAGTATTTCTGATTTCAATATAGCAGGACCTTGACTATGTTCTGATATTTCAACGTCAGTTCGAGAGTCTTGGAAGAGTGTTCTTATATAATTTTCCCATGTTTTTAAGATTTCCGAATCTTCCAAGATCAGGTTATTAGATTCGTCTGTGAGACAGGTAGGTTTAGGCTTCCTGCTGAGGCCAGTCATTTCTTTTAGTTTTTTATGCATATTAAATGAGTCGTGCATCTGATCATATCGCTCCAACTCCTCACACTGTCTCCTTATCCACTCTTCCTTTGCTTTTTTAATCTCTCGTTTTATAGTCCTCTGGAGGTTTTTGTACTCACTGCTATTACGATCCCTGATACCAGCCACTCTACGTTGTTCCATTAAATTTAAAATATGATCTGTCATCCACTGTTTTTTACGAATATTTTTTGCAGATTTTAGATGTTCTTTACAGACATCGTGTATTGTGTTTTTAAAATTATTCCACTGTTGTTCAACTGACGTGGCATTATTGTCTATCTGTTGTAGTTTTTCATTTAATTCAGTGGACACTGTTTCTAAGGTCTGCAACTTTCAACTTTTCAGTGTCAACTCTCCTATGCATAAATCTTTTCGTTAATATTTTTAATTTCAATTTAATATCTATAATAAGTGGATTATGATCTGATCCTATATCGGTTCCGGGATATGTTGCGGCACGTTTAATGCTGTTTCTGAATCTTTCTCCTATCAGTGCATAATCAATCTGGTTTCTGATAGGATTGGGGCAAGATGGATTGTCTTGTGGTGATTTCCATGTGTATAGTCTGCGTTTCGGAAGCTTATACCATGTGTTCACAACTACCATATTATGCTCTTCGCAGAACTCAAACATTCTATCACCTCTGTTATTAGACTGGCCTAGACCATAATCCCCTACTAAGTGTGAACGTCGGCCCTCTCCAATCTTTGCATTAAAGTCCCCGATTATAATATTTATATCATCACTTTTTGTCGATTTCAGAACATTTGTGATGCTTTCATACAGTTTTTTAACTTCGTCATCATATCTAGTGTCAGCTGTTGGTGCGTATATTTGTATAATATTTACATTGAACGGTCGCGCTTCTAACTGTAGAATCATAATTCTGTCCGATATGGGAAAAAACTTTTTAACAAATTTAATATAATCTAGTGATACAAATATGCCAACCCCATTCCGGTGGTTATTGTCAGATATATCACTTCCAGAATAATACAGGTTGCCTTTCTCATGTTGATGCACTCCTGTTCCAGTCCATCTGAGTTCACTAATACCAAGGATGTCAGTCTTAATTCTCATCATTTCCTGTACAACATTGTCCATCTTACCAGCTGCATAAAGGCTTCTTACATTCCATGTTCCAATCCTCACCATGTCATTCACTATGTTGAGCCGGGAGATTCTTCGCACCCCTGGTCCATTTAAGGACCGCCCGGGACTCGGGGCCATTGCTTGATTTCTCTTCATAGTGGTGTCCTGGGGAAGGTTGACCGAAGTGGTTTCCCGTTGCCTTCTTCGGTGGAATTTTCTGTCAGGGTTACCTACCCTTAGCTGGGGGGGGCCGGTTTTAAGGCGCCGGACACTCGCCCTTCATCCTCTCCCTATCTGCTATGACACTGATGTTAATGTCAGTGGTCACATTGCCCGGGGCTCGCGGGGCCTAAGACCACTCGTGGACGCTAGGGAGTAGGACTATTGGTAGTGTTGCTGATGGAATGCAACTGTTGCATTACACGGCATTTTATAGGAGCACATTTTCCAGCAAGATGTACCCCACCGTGGCCCTACCAAATTTCGAGCCCAAACACCTGTTGAAAGGTTTTTAATTTCTAATTAAAATTCTAAGAAACAGTTAAATAAAAACTCGACCCACCCAAATAATAAATTTCAATGAAAAGAATGGTGTATAATTGTCCTTATTTATTCCATTATCGGACTCTGACAACTGGTACATCAAATAAACTAATAAGTGTTCCGGAAAATTAAAATATTCAATGTGATCTCCATAAATATTATATCCGTTTAAGTGATAATCGATTCTTGGAATTTTGTCCAAGGTACAAAGCACTCTACAACAGTTCTTAACGTTTTAATATGATTAATTATGAAATCAGAATCTTTTGTGTATTTGTCAAATTTAAATAACGATTTATCTGGATAACAGTACTATATATTACTTCAATATAATATGTTCGCCTTCCAACTGAGTGATTTTAGTTGAATCTTTAACTTAAAATAGAATTCAATATCAACAAAGTAGTGGATGCTTTTCAGCTTAATCAGGAAATAAAATTTCTTCATTAACTTCATTATATTTCGAGACTTGGCAATGTTCCCTCCGTTATAGCATAATATACAAGTAAGAAATTGTTCTTGTTTTATTTTTTCAAGTTTCGGAAAATAAAAGCTTTTCATGTAGAGGAATAATGAAAGTGGGGATCGTAATTAATCATGGAGGTCGATCAGTGTTGTTAGATGGATCTTTTGTTGAATTTCTATAGGAAGATGGCTTTTAAACTTTAAGGCGAGCCCTATTTACTTAGTTCACGAAACCTTAAGTCCCTTGTCTGTTTTTGAGGTACAGCGTTAACCTTTCTTTATTAGTTTTTTTTTGTCTACGACGTAAGAAGTATTGTTTTTTTTAAACTAGAAAAAGTTAATTACGTCAGTAATGAAATATACATACGAGTATATAAGTAAAATAATTAAATCCAAAATATACCTGTTTTAAGACATTTGATGGCAGTGCGGTTTATCGGCTTATACAAGTATCGAATGATAACAAAATTTACACGAAACACATTAAAACTTAATATTTTTCACGGCAGTTACAGCATAAAAACTATAAAAACAATCTAAAAATTATCAAGAAGTGTAAACTGTAATGGTTGAAAATAAAAATGCTCTGAAACATGTTGTAAATAAAGATTTTATTTGTTTTAACTGTTATTTTTGAGTTTTCGAATACCACTATCGTTAGGGTTTTAAATCGTAATAATTGTAATGCAAGGGATTATATATTTCATAACATGTTAAAGAACATCTTATTTTTTCCAATATTATTTAACAGATGTTGATATGATTGTAAGACATCAAATAACAATGACCAATAATTTATTAATTTTGAAGAGATAACTTGACTGTTGAACAGGGAAATATAAATATGAATACTTCTGTCGTTATTGACGGGTTATTGCTAGTTAATAAAAGTTCACGTATCATGCCTATATTTATTTTAAAATAGTTAATTAAGTCCACTATTTACGTACTTTAATTCATTCGTATAGTATACTTCAACGAATCTGAATTTGGTGACTAGGAAAAATTTGAATGCAGTGTAGGGCCAGGAGACTATAAATTGAACCTAGAGTAGACATGGAACTCGCAATTCATCATGAAATTTATATTTTATCACAATTTCACTATATTACAATATAAGTTGATTAATAATCTTCATGTATTTTAAGGAATCAAAAATATTTTATTTAGACTCAATCATAAAAATAGTTATGAAATTTATATTTTATCACAATTTCACTATATTACAATATAAGTTGATTAATAATCTTCATGTATTTTAAGGAATCAAAAATATTTTATTTAGACTCAATCATAAAAATACTAATGAAATTTATATTTTATCACAATTTCACTATATTACAATATAAGTTGATTAATAATCTTCATGTATTTTAAGGAATCAAAAATATTTTATTTAGACTCAATCATAAAAATACTAATGAAATTTATATTTTATCACAATTTCACTATATTACAATATATGTTGATTAATAATCTTCATGTATTTTAAGGAATCAAAAATATTTTATTTAGTCTCAATCATAAAAATACTTATGAAATTTATATTTTATCACAATTTCACTATATTACAATATATGTTGATTAATAATCTTCATGTATTTTAAGGAATCAAAAATATTTTATTTAGTCTCAATCATAAAAATACTTATGAAATTTATATTTTATCACAATTTCACTTTATTACAATATATGTTGATTAATAATCTTCGTGTATTTTAAGGAATCAAAAATATTTTATTTAGTCTCAATCATAAAAATACTTACGAAATTTATATTTTATCACAATTTCACTTTATTACAATATATGTTGATTAATAATCTTCGTGTATTTTAAGGAATCAAAAATATTTTATTTAGTCTCAATCATAAATAAACTAAGATTTTATGTCAAGTCGTCAGTAGGAGTGGAATCCAAAATCTCTAGATAGATACTGAGCGCCCAACTACTAATCCATGGCTACGATAAACGATAGGCAATCTCTCGTGATCGAGTATTACTGTCGCGCATCCTGCGGATGTATGACTGTCATCGAGTATGACTGTCACGCATCCTGCGGATGTATGACTGTCATCGAGTATGACTGTCACGCATCCTGCGGATGTATGACTGTCATCGAGTATGACTGTCACGCATCCTGCGGATGTATGACTGTCATCGAGTATGACTGTCACGCATCCTGCGGATGTATGACTGTCATCGAGTATGACTGTCACGCATCCTGCGGATGTATGACTGTCATCGAGTATGACTGTCACGCATCCTGCGGATGTATGACTGTCATCGAGTATGACTGTCACGCATCCTGCGGATGGAAAACGTATGTGCTTGTATTAGTTTATTGTGTGTAAGCGGTTTCTCCTTAACAAACACACAGTCTTGGCATATCAAACCCAGTGATTAAACTTTCAAGACGATCGGCTGGTTTAACCTGCTATAGCCTTTCGTTAACCATAGTTTTTTTTTTTCAAAGAGCTATTATGTGTTGCTTAGTAGCGCTATAAAAGCATGAAATAAGCGTCATATAAGCTACAGAAATACATAAATTTAGATGCGAAATGGTGTAAAAGAACAACCAGTCCGGAAATAATACCGCCAGGAATCGAACCTAGAATACTCGCTTGCTTTGCGTGAATGCTAACCACTTGACAACGGCTGCCGACGAGTTATCCATAGAGGTACCTTCAAATAAAAGTATGTACCTTAACCTTTTAAAAAAAAAAAACTACGATAATAATGAAAACGGTAGCGTTAAATTAAACGAATTAAAAAAGGTATTAATGTAAGTTTTATATATAGAAAATTGACTCCCGTTAAGTACTATCTCATTAAGTTTAAGCATGATGGTGATGATTTTCATAGAAAAGCTCTCGTTTAAGCATCAAACGACCGTGGAGGGCATATAAACGCCCTTATTATCCCAACATAGACAAATTCGAGGAACAAATCTTTCTTTAATCCACAGCAAACTTGTAAATTTCTAATTGGAATGTTCTTGAAGAAAAAACGTATTATGGTGAATAAAATTCCTGAGAGATCGCGTTAGAAATTTATATTTATGTTAATGATACGATCCCACGGTGGCACGAACGAAATAATTAAGTAATAAAAGTATACCGTCTTGATAAATCAGTTACTTAACTCGCTTTCATTGAAAGTCTATTTAAGTTAATTTCGTATCACCTTTACATTATTTTTATGACAGTAGGCAATTTTCACATTTTGCAACCCTTATTTCCATCCCTATTTACAAATTGTTGGTTGGTTATTTAATTATTTTTTTAAATCTCTGTTTGTCATTTATGGTCGGTTAACAGGATTAAAAAAATACGAGATAAAGAAAATAAGAAATTGGGAAAGTGTAAGAAATTTTAACTGTCAAAAATATTATGTGCACGAGAAAAAAAGGAGCATGTATGACGAGAATTATGGCAGTAGAAAGTTGTTGAAACATCTCCTTATTTAAAATCGACGACATCCGTATCCTAGTTGATAAGACGTTTGACTTCCACCCGAGGGGTTCGGGTTCGTAATATTTTTCTTTTACCAATTATTGTGCAGGTGTTTTTGCCTCTCCACGTGCACTAAATTTGTCAACATGTGCCATGGTGAACTGCAAATTTCGTACCTTATAAAACGGTTCCGAATCCAATAACGCGATAATGGAGCCGAGGATAATATATTCTCCAAGCCACTTCCTTCGTTGTGTCTGCATCATACCATGCGAAGTTAACAAGATTTTCCAAAAATGCTGGTATATCTATATAACATGAAAGTTTATTGACAGTTTGGATTCGTTACAGCGTCTATATTCAGGGAAATGTATAGAAGCACTTTTCAGCTATTCTATAATATTTCTGAAACAATTAGAGAAAAATAATACTCAAGACGAAGAAATGGTTGGTGGTTCATTATTATTTAAAATTACTAAATTGTAACCAGTAAATTACAAGTGCATTTAAAAATTGATTGTGGAATATTCCTCGTA
Source organism: Odontocerum albicorne (assembly GCA_949825065.1). Lineage (NCBI taxonomy): Eukaryota > Metazoa > Arthropoda > Insecta > Trichoptera > Odontoceridae > Odontocerum > Odontocerum albicorne. The sequence continues at coordinate 3,526,649 of OX463841.1, forward strand.
AGAAGTATAACCTTTTTATATTTATTACTGACTTACTTGAAAAACTAATTCCTGTAAGTATTAAAGTGTAATATTACACGAAATTTAAAAGTTAAAGATTTTTTTGTAAACCCGAAGCAAATAAAAAGCAAATCAAGAGATATTATATTTTAACGCCCACTCCCTAAAGGATCCCCATCGACACCATCAACCAATGTAATGACAAGAAAATCCATAATATTGGCATAATGTTGGAGGATATGGTGTGCCTGGATGCTGGCTGAGAGGGATGAAGAAGTCTTTTAAGATCCTTGTGTTCCTAGTGTAAGAAAATGGGTTTAATGTTGGATTGGAAATGTGCAAAATAAAATAAAGTTAAAATCATTTAAACCTTATTCCATTGATCCTCAAACGCTTATAAATTTTACATACAATTAACCCTTTAACCCTTATGGTTATACTTATATGGATTCATTTTCTTAATGAAACGTTTTTAAGTAACACAAATGTCAAATTGGCAAATGTAGTGGACGGGCAGAGGTCTTATTAAAGACGGATCGTCGTGAAGTTAGCTGCATGTTCAGTAGCAATGATCTAAAGTATTATAAGTAAATCACCATTCATTATATCTCATATAAGAATTTTATTTCCTAATACAACCTAAACTTAGATATTATAACCTAAACATTCATTGGTCACTTTTGCGACCACTGACATGACCCCTGAAATGGGCACAAGTCTCATATGCGACCGCCTCATTTAAAAAAAAAAATTTTTTAAACCACACTTTCGAAGAAATAAAATTGATTTGATACACATAATAATAATTTATTCAACAAAAAACTCAATATCTCAAAAATAAAAACTTGCCCTATAAAGGGTTAAATTTAAAACTACATGTTTTCTTTCATAGTCACATGATTAATGAATAGTATTTATGTGAAAGTTATTGCCGTTTTCAAATATCAAGTATCACCCCTTTCTACCCCCAAATGATAGTTCCAATCGAAAAATGTTATGTTACGTATCTAGTGGGTTATTAAGTACATTATAACTTTTAAAATCAAACGATGAGATAAAAATCCCGTCAAGTACTGTCAACAATTAATTACACAGTTAAAATCAGACATTGATTGAAAAATAATCGAATTTTCTGATCAGAAAAAGTAATTTTCACCACGTTAATTCCATTTTCCGTGTGGTTTTCATCACACAAAAAATACTAACCTATAATGAGAAAAAATACAACATCCCCATACTACCCTGACTTAACACCTAGCAATCATTTATTCCGGTTTCAGCAAAATTACCTTAAGACCAAAATGTTTATCTCTGTAAAAGAAATCAAAACAACCCTTGATTATATTTTCGTTCAAAACCTGATTTTTTTTATAGATATTGATAATATAAATTAACTAATAAATTAAAAAACGGTGTATCTTATACCTAAAATTATACAAATTTTTAAATAAACACTGTTCCTTTTAAAATATAAAAGCTTATTATTTTTAAACGGCAATTACTTTAGCATCAATCTTGTTAAAGAATTTTGTGCAAAACATCACCAAATCTTGACTGTGAAATAATCCACTTTGGTTGGAATAAGCTTTTTTCTACAAAATATTCTTGGTAAGAGGAAAAGTTCACATCCGTAATTATACTAACTTTGTATCGGTCTATATGCTATATGCTGTATTATTAATCTAACATTGCCATACTTAGTCTACAGGGAATGAATTTGAAGCCTTCACGAACATGTGGGTACAAACTACCCACATGTTCATATCCATGTAACATAATATGATAAAAAAATCTGTTCCCTGAGGTAGCTTCGCGTCGGTTCACTGATATGGCTTATCACATAGCTAACATATAATAAACTTTCCAGATGCAAGGACCTTGCCAATTCTACCGACCTCAATTGTTTACAAAAATATTGTAACATATAACCAGTTATACATAGCCTTCTAGTTTATTTTAACGTTTATTTTCTTAAATAAAATAAGTCTTTTAATGGCAGATCCGATGCGAACTTTTTGAGAATAGAAGCGACTGAACGGTATTGAGACTTAAAAGTTCATGTTGTAAGGTTTAAACGCACACTGAAGCAATATGAACAACACAATTGCTTATCAAACTAGAGTCTTGATTTTAGAAAAAAAGATATATACTTACTATCTATCGCGTTAAGCAGAGAGGACAGAGCGTCAAACTTTCCTATATTCTACATGCATACACCTTTTCATACTACCCTTAAGATTTTTTTGACTAAGACGTTTCCTTCTTTCGAAATATCATTCACTTGATCAAACCACACTTTCTTGATCTTACTTTATCACGCATTACACCCACATGTACATTACATTTTTTTTGTATTTTTTTCAATTCGTTTTTTAGACCCAAACTCTCTCAGAGTGCTCTTCTTCATCTTACTCAACACATCAGCCTTAAGTGGGCGTTCATACGTAATCACATCATTCCGTATTCTGTCACACAATTATTTATTAATTTATTTATACATGATAAGAAATTTTATAACAACATAATTCATGAAAAAACAACAGGTACTTCAAAGTGGATCTGGGCTTGTTGCCTATAATTTGTCGTGTCTAAAGTATACTGAACTTTGCCTGGATCTTACTGAGAACAATTTTAATTCCATGTACGAGTATTATTCTTAGTGCATGCATTTTTATGGCATTTATTCAACTCTTTTAAGTAATTTTCTATATCCACGTTTCACTCCTATACATCAAAGCTAGTTGTAAATTACTGTCATTTTTAAGAGATTTAGACACTGTCAGGTTTGAGCATATATGTTATATTTCAATTGCTGCAAAGATTTGTCCGTCGCCTCGAACCTACAAGATAAGCGCTCTAAATGCAAAGCTTTATAGGCTTGAAGATCAGTTGAGAACGACAGTTCACTGAAATGAAAAATTCGTTGGAAAGTTCAAATATGGTTGAAAGACGTTGGTGAAAATTCAATTAGTATTATGTTAGGGTGTCTAATAATGACTGTATACAAATCAAGATGTTCGTAGAATTGCTTGTATGTATCATTTGGGCCATATGTTTCAGTATTGTTATTTTTATTCCCTTAAGCAATTATTAAACACGTTAACAATTACAATGAAGGGAAAACGATTCAAACGTCTAATGAGATAATTTATATAACACTTTGTGCCACTGTAATATGCACTGGAAAACGGCAATTGAGTACATCTATTTTACGTTGATTTTTTTTTTGGTAATTTTTTTTTGTGTGTATGATATTTTGATTATTTTACTCATTTAATTTTCTATGTTTTGTATCGTAAGTCATTGTATAATATATTATTATCTGTACCTTCGAGAGATTCTTCTTCATCGCGTACTCAATGTAAAGCATCTTGGTCCTCTGCTGTGACTCGAACTTGGCGCACAACAGTCTCCATCTTTCCAGATGTTGAATGCAGTTAACTCCTTTATTTGATCCCTCTATCTCATGAGATACCTTCCACTTGCTCACCTTCCCTCAAATGTCCCATGATCACCAGCTTCTTCAGACTTTCATCTAGCAATATGCATAGTGTACTTAAGGATTCTTTTTTCTGCATGTTATTGAAAATCTTTCGGTTATCACCAATTTTTGAGAGATGATAATCAAAAATATTATTTTCTTTTGCAGAACTAAATGTAAAATATTATATCATAAGTACAAGTTACTGTTTTTTCTCAATTCAACGTCTCATAATGTATAAAATATATTCAACTAATACATATTTGACATACTTACTAATATCTACCTTAATATGTTTGTAGATTAAATATATTCCTCAAAATGTATGTTCAAAGGTTCATTGAATTAGAGCCTTCAAAGTTAACGCTACTATTGTTTTGATCGATATTTATCGGACTATATTGAATTACAAAACACAATGAAATGTTCAAGAAGTTGGAGTTTTTAGTTAATTACTTGAAATGGGATTCATACAACAAACTTCTAATTGTCAAAATATTAAGAGTTAATTGGTGTAATATATAATTTAATCAAAAATCATTAAAGAGTTAAGTCTAAAGGTTTAGAATGCGTAGAAAAGCCAAACTAAACATAAAAATTGATGGAAGTAAATATTGTTTTTTTAAATTGTCTCAAATAAAAAAACTCAACAAGAAATCTTGTAAAATTTTCCTTCGTCCAGTATGCCATAAGCCTAAAAAAAATCCAAGCCAAGTCTAGTCTTCATTTTAAACCATTGTATTTTCTTATGGGAAAAAACTCTATTCCTTTGAGTTTAAACCTCCCATCAAAACGTTTATTAATGTTCTTAACTGGATTTTTCACCAAGGCGCTATCTCGTTTATTTTTCCCGCCCAAAACTAAGGGCCAAGTATATGATACCCTTGAGATATATTTTACTGTGTCTGCAATAAAACAAAGTATGGAAAATTTTAAAAAGTATATTTCAAATAAAAGTATTTGATGACGGAAAATATAAAAAATATCACGAAGTAAAATACTATACATATGCTCATTAAAAAAAGACAGAAAATTTAGAATGCTGTAATGTGTATATGTTAAATTATCAAAACAAAAAAGACATTTCATCCTTGATTAACAATTCACCATAAAATTGGTTTTAAAATAGTTTGTCAAAGGAGGTAAAAGTGGATTAAAAAATTAACTGGGTGTCGGATACTTGACAGTAAATATTTGCTTAACCATAATTTTTGTGTGTTTGTTACGTAGAACACGCATTTATGTTCTAATATAAATAAAACTCATTTTGCTATTACCATCAACATCTCCATCTCGAGGGGTAGGTAGAGATAACAGATCTCTACTTTATTATATCCTGGCACACAACTTTTGCTTCTGGCACGTCAATATACCTCTTTCTTCTCTCTGAATTTGGTACTTCCCAAAATTATAATTTCTATACTACCTACGAGTGTATACATTATTTATATAAGTTTATCACGGCATACTTATACATCCTTTGCCTACTCTATATACGATTATATCATATACATATTTCTTCTAATCTATAACTTATCTTATTTAAAAAACACATCTACATAATTAAACTATTCTTTCAAGGTTTTTTCTCTGTCATAACTATTGTTGCCTTTTTGGCAAGGTCTTACAAATTGGGAGTTGCTGGATTGATTCTCGTCGGTATCCAATTGATTTTAAAAGTGTTCCAGTTTGGGTTTTACTTAAGATGTCTGGAACACAAATCTAGTTTGTTGACATAAATCGTAACATGGTAAAAAAACCTGCCATGTTGTACTGTTTCAACGAAAGTATAAAAAAATATCATGCAATACTTAAGAGAATTGAGATTTTCTTTACCATCAAATATAATATAATGTGAAAATATTTCTTATAGAATTATTACTGACCATGCGTTCGAGTATTGAAAAGATAACTGTACACCAGGTTGTACTGCATCCAATGAAGGTGTTATACAATACAATACAATAGGTTAGAGATTTGAGATTATCACAAACATTAAACATGATTAGTAAATACGTTTATTGGGATCACTCGCTGTCAGATGTTTGTATTGTATATGTAATACAATTCTTTCACTCTCGTAAGGTTTCATTTTGAATTTTCCTCTCGACTCCTTTCACTTTTTTTCCATGTCTACGTTTTTTTGTTCTACTACAGTGCATTAATGTGTCATTAAATGCTGTTAGGTACCATCGTTTTAGCAAATCTAGATATTAATTAGTTAAAGTATACGTATTTGACCCACTGACTGTTTTTTTTTCATAGGTCACCCTTTAACAACTTTTTTTACACTTTTTCATTATCTGAGAATATATTTCAGGAACTAACTACGAGGCATATCCAGAAACTGAGTGTACTGAATTTTTGTAGGTTACAATTTTTTTTATTTAAACAAAAAAATTACGTGGTTACCGTAGTACATATGTAAGCTAATTTTCGACATAGTCGCCATTCCTCTCAATGCAAGTGGTGAAGCGGGGTATCAACTTTTTGATGCCTTCCTCGAAGTAGTTTCCCGCCAACCCCTCCGTCCACTTCTCCATCTCCTCCTTTACCTCCTCGTCGGTTGAAAACTTTTTTCCACCCATGTGCAGCTTCAGGGAGGTAAAGAAATAGTAATCTGAAGGTGCTAGGTCAGGGGAATGCGCGGGATGGTTCAGGACATCCCATTTAAACGAGGCGAGCAGTTACTTCGTGGCGTTGGCCGTGTGTGGTCTGGCATTGTCGTGCAGCAGGCAGACTCCCTTTGTCAGCATGCCTCTCCTCTTGTTCTGAATCGCCCTCTGCAATTTTTTTAGGGTCTCACAGTATCTTGCAGAGTTGATGGTCTCCCCTTGAGGCATATATTCAATTAAAATTATGCCTTGACAGTCCCAAAACACGGATGCCATGATTTTCTCGGCTGAAATTGTGGTTTTGAACTTTTTTGCGGAGGGTGAAGAGGTGTGACGTGACCGTTTTTAAACTCGCGACACCACTTGTACACACTTGTACGATTCATAGCTTTATCACCATATGCAGTTTTCACCTCATTATAAACCTCAACCGGAGGTTTTCCCTTCCAAAGGAGATAACGGATGACGCCGCGTATTTCGCACTTGGCGGGAGATTGGATTTACATTTTTCACGAAACGTGTTGTCGCGTTGACACTTCTCAACTTACTGACCTCGAACCGGTCTCGTTGTGGAAAGGAAGGGTCAGGCTACACGGAAGTGTAGCCAACATGTCGAAAATAAAATCCATCCGGTCGTGAGAGCCTCAGTACACTTACTTTCTGGATACGCATAGTATTACATTTTATCAACTTGGTAATATTACATTTTAAAAACTTTTAAATTTTCTTTTTTTACTTGTCACTGGCACAAATTAATTAATCCTTTTAACATACTTATTATCTTATTAGAAAATAATAAGTTAATGTTTAAAAGACATTTAATAGGTTCACAGTTCTATGATTTTTGAGTACTTCTTCATCCCCAACTACGGGAGATTTAAATGACAGTGGTCTAATGGTAAGGATTCTTGCTGTGTAAACTCAACTACGAATCTTAGTATTCCTAGCAGATTTTATTTCTTGACAGTTTTTCTTTTAGGTTTTATTTCATCCAAATACGAGTATACGCTTTTATAGTTAATCAATTGCCTTGTTTTAACGTTCAAATCCTTTACATTATAAAATGCCTTTTATAAATCTGCACAAAGAAAGACTACGCAAGATTAATCTGGTGACTGATGAAAATGTGGATGGTTTTCCTATCAGAACTCATCTCGGATATGTTAAGATAATGAGCTTGCTGAAGTACAACTTGAAATGTGGATGGTTTTCCTATCAGAACTCATCTCGGATATGTTAAGATAATGAGCTTGCTGAAGTACAACTTGAAATGTGGATAGTTTTCCTATCAGAACTCATCTCGGATATGTTAAGATAATGAGCTTGCTGAAGTACAACTTGAAATGTGGATGGTTTTCCTATCAGAACTCATCTCGGATATGTTAAGATAATGAGCTTGCTGAAGTACAACTTGAAATGTGGATGGTTTTCCTATCAGAACTCATCTCGGATATGTTAAGATAATGAGCTTGCTGAAGTACAACTTGAAATTAAAATATAAGATTTGTAAAATAATTATTTGTCATTCAGCATTGTTAATCCAAAATGTTGTTTACGAGTGCTTTATTTAATATTATGATAACCTCCGTGGTCTAGTTTGTAAGTCGCCTGACTTTCGGCCCCAGAGTTATGAATGCGATGTTCATTGGAATACGGATTTAATATTATGATAACCTCCGTGGTCTAGTTTGTAAGTCGCCTGACTTTCGGCCCCAGAGTTATGAATGCGATGTTCATTGGAATACGGATTTAATATTATGATAACCTCCGTGGTCTAGTTTGTAAGTCGCCTGACTTTCGGCCCCAGAGTTATGAATGCGATGTTCATTGGAATACGGATTTAATATTATGATAACCTCCGTGGTCTAGTTTGTAAGTCGCCTGACTTTCGGCCCCAGAGTTATGAATGCGATGTTCATTGGAATACGGATTTAATATTATGATAACCTCCGTGGTCTAGTTTGTAAGTCGCCTGACTTTCGGCCCCAGAGTTATGAATGCGATGTTCATTGGAATACGGATTTAATATTATGATAACCTCCGTGGTCTAGTTTTTAAGTCGACTGACTTTCGGCCCCAGAGTTATGAATGCGATGTTCATTGGAATACGGATTTAATATTATGATAACCTCCGTGGTCTAGTTTGTAAGTCGCCTGACTTTCGGCCCCAGAGTTATGAATGCGATGTTCATTGGAATACGGATTTAAAAAAAACTTCAGTTTGGTTTTCATTTAAGGCTTGTTTTACACATGTTTTGTTGATTGAAAGGGATTGCCATGTGTTAACATACTCACCAGGTCGAACTATATACTACTACAGTTTGATATAATATTTTTACAGTTAAACCTGACTGACTTATAGCCATAAAGCAATTTTTCCAATCAATATGTAAAAGGTTAAATATTTTATGTTAAAAACTAGACCTAGACACTTTTTTCGGATACTATCGAAATTTGACATCAAAGCCTCCAGCTGAAAGATAAACATTATAGCAACTAGGTCAAGGATGCCATCAATCATGAATTATGATTGATTTGTATTTGAATACGTGAGTTTGTATACAAACAATGAATGGTTATAAATGAAATATTTGATTTACCCTTTTAATAAACATATTTAAAAAAGTAAATATTCACCCTTTTTCCACAAGAAATAATTTAGTGAAATAAGTATGCATATAAATATTATTAAATAAATTGAAAGGTTTTTAATATCACATTTATCAATAAAGTATAAGAAAACATTTAAGGTTTTTTACATCTTTATACCGTGATGTTAAAGGGAACATTTCACAAGATTCAATATAGAAGACACGTGATATTGTATTTTCTCCAAAGCATTTCTCTGCTCCTTACCTTTATGACATCGAAAGCATTTTCGTTAAAAGGAGATATTAAATCTTCAATGTGACGTTATACGAGTACAAAATATGATTCCCATGCATTTCTGAAAGTGCATGAGGTTCTTTGTCCTCTAAAAAAACTCAGCTTGTTGCCAATAATATTATATAGTTTATTTAAATTTGTCTCTATAATCTAAATTTAGCTTTCATTGTCCTGTAAAGACAATTTTTATTGGCATTCAACTTAATAAGGCAATACAAATAGTCAATGCCACTCTGAAATCAACGCCTTCGCCATAGTGTTAAATTTTCGCTAACCTGCTGCCTCCTAATACACGACGCGAAGACACCTTATTGAGAGAGTACTAAAAGATGTGTCTAAATAACAAGCTTTATGTCCACATATGTAGGTGTTTCCTGCCATCCTCCGATTTGTCTTATATTCTAACGACCTTCCTGGACCGAAGGACAACGATACACTGAGCGGGATGTTTGCTTGCCAAATGGCTATCGAAAACAATGGAATTGGTCCTCGGTTTGATATCTCCACTTTGTGAGTGATCCTAACGTGAGTTTCCAAGGACTTGGTCTGCGTGGTGTACTCTGAATTGTTTTAACTGTACCCACAATCACACTGCACACGCTTTGCATAGGTGGGGGCTTAATGATTTCCCGTTATGTTCATGTGGAATGGCCCAGACTGCCGGTCACATCGTGAAAGAGTGTCAGAGTTATTAATTCCCGGAAGGACTGGAAACGATGGATGGAGACTATATAACGAATGAGAAACTATTACATTTTGCTGTGAAAGAGGAACCATACGAGAGAAGAAGAATTTTCTCAGTCATCGGTGTTGAGATAATCGTTAGAATTTCAGAACATCACAAAAAATCGTTTCATCATCTTTTGTGATTTTCTCGCATTGACTTAAAAATGTATTTCCTGGTTCAATAAAATGTTTTCAATCTTTATTCATCTTTAAAAGTAAAGTGTTTAAAAAATATATTTCGGTTTTCTTATTGTTATAAAATTGTCACCCTTAATTTCGTTTTTGTTCAGCTTTTTCTTTTTAATTTTGTTATTTAACTGTTACTCAGTATATTGTTTTTCGCTATGTTTTACAGACGATAATAGATACCGACAATAATCGATATCCTCCAGATGTATTTCCATGAAAAATTTATATAAATATAGACCCTATGATATCTGCGACTCGTAAAAACTCTGCCTCGGAAAGATGTCTTATGATAGGCATCTAAATCCCGGGTTAAGTTCTTACTAATTAATTTTTGAGTTCTTACTAAATGATGAGTTTAATAAGAACTCAAAAATTCAACCCCATAAAATAAAAAAGAGCTAAAGCTTGAAAAAAACATTGTACGCAACTTTTATTTTGTTAGTACCGGACTTTGGAATTGACATTATATTAATCAACATATTTATCAACATTTTTATTTTTCTGGACATCCCTTGGTTACAGATAAGTTGTAAGTATTTAATTTACTCACTGGAACCCGAAATGCTCAAAAAGGTTAAAATTCCATGTGAATTGTTGGTTTACATTAAAAAATAAACATTTAATTTCGTTTTGTAAGAAAAGGAAAAGTTTTTCCACCTGATGACGAAAGCTAACGAAAAACAATATATTTGTGTTATAAAATAACAAAAACAATAAAATACAATTCTCGTGAAATAAAGGCTCATTTTCGTACAAAAAAATAATGTGAAAACAAAAATTTCATCTGCGGCTCTGTTTATCCCTGAGATTTAAAATTTTATCTCATTTCTTGGCATGGCGTTCATATTTTATAATTGCCTTTTTCGTTATTTGCTCGGCAAATAACGCGAAATATTTGGCCGACGGCATAGTTGCCGAGACAAAGCTGTAAAGCTGAACCATAATTCATGATGTTAAACGGATCGTTAGACATGTGCTCGTCACCCAACTACGTCACTCTGACCGATATTTTGGATGGATATCCTGACAACAGAAACCGACCCTTAACACAGCCCACTAATGCCTCAGGGGTTGTTTACAGTGTTGTTCTAATAACGGGTTTGGTGTTTCGCGTGTACCGACTTTTAGTTTTAAAGGCTTACATTACAAGGCAGTAAAACTCACTGTGTTGGTACTGCTGTTGCACAGAAAAATACATTTAACGTTGAGATTCCAAGTCGAGAGTCTAAGATTCGAAATAAAAAAATGGTCGATTATTCCAGGTAATTCAGTAGGTATCTTGTGGTTACAGATCGCTATGAGGAGAACCCATAACTTGAATTTATTATTTAAATAAGCTATATGTTTATAAATTGTTTTTTTTCACATCTTTCCGGCTTGCAAGATTATTAATAAAGGTCTAAAAAGCCGAAATGATAATTCAAGTAGTGATGGTGAATATGTAGAACTTAGTCTATGTTTTAATTATTATTTTAGAAATCAATATTCTAGTCTTAATACGGTTTTGGTAAATTAAATATCAGGCTATTTTTATACATTCGTTTCAATTCTAAACAGTGTTTTGCTTAAAAACAATGTAATGTAAATTAATACTGTCTCTTAAGTCAAATGGAATGCTACAATTGTTATCTTAGTTTAACCCTTCTCCGTCAAAAATATGGAAAATTCGCAATATTAATCTATTAATTTTTTTAATTTGATACACTGTTCGTATTTTCATATGGTATAAGAAGAGAAAGAGATATTTTTGTAAAATAAAAAATACGCTTGAATGCTAAAATTATCAATATTTATTTTAAAAATTTATATATGTTAGATGTATTGATTCTTCTACCAAGCGGGATTTACTCTTTTTTACCTCGAGTCATTTTATATATGTTAGATGTGTTGATTCTTCTACCAAGCGGGATTTACTCTTTTTTACCTCGAGTCATTTTATATATGTTAGATGTATTGATTCTTCTACCAAGCGGGATTTACTCTTTTTTACCTCGAGTCATTTTATATATGTTAGATGTATTGATTCTTCTACCAAGCGGGATTTACTCTTTTTTACCTCGAGTAATTTTATATATGTTAGATGTATTGATTCTTCTACCAAGCGGGATTTACTCTTTTTTACCTCGAGTCATTTTATATATGTTAGATGTATTGATTCTTCTACCAAGCGGGATTTACTCTTTTTTACCTCGAGTCATTTTATATATGTTAGATGTATTGATTCTTCTACCAAGCGGGATTTACTCTTTTTTACCTCGAGTCATTTTATATATGTTAGATGTATTGATTCTTCTACCAAGCGGGATTTACTCTTTTTTACCTCGAGTCATTTTATATATGTTAGATGTATTGATTCTTCTACCAAGCGGGATTTACTCTTTTTTACCTCGAGTCATTTTATATATGTTAGATGTATTGATTCTTCTACCAAGCGGGATTTACTCTTTTTTACCTCGAGTCATTTTATATATGTTAGATGTATTGATTCTTCTACCAAGCGGGATTTACTCTTTTTTACCTCGAGTCATTTTATATATGTTAGATGTATTGATTCTTCTACCAAGCGGGATTTACTCTTTTTTACCTCGAGTCATTTTATATATGTTAGATGTATTGATTCTTCTACCAAGCGGGATTTACTCTTTTTTACCTCGAGTCATTTTATATATGTTAGATGTATTGATTCTTCTACCAAGCGGGATTTACTCTTTTTTACCTCGAGTCATTTTATATATGTTAGATGTATTGATTCTTCTACCAAGCGGGATTTACTCTTTTTTACCTCGAGTCATTTTATATATGTTAGATGTATTGATTCTTCTACCAAGCGGGATTTACTCTTTTTTACCTCGAGTCATTTTATATATGTTAGATGTATTGATTCTTCTACCAAGCGGGATTTACTCTTTTTTACCTCGAGTCATTTTATATATGTTAGATGTATTGATTCTTCTACCAAGCGGGATTTACTCTTTTTTACCTCGAGTCATTTTATATATGTTAGATGTATTGATTCTTCTACCAAGCGGGATTTACTCTTTTTTACCTCGAGTCATTTTATATATGTTAGATGTATTGATTCTTCTACCAAGCGGGATTTACTCTTTTTTACCTCGAGTCATTTTATATATGTTAGATGTATTGATTCTTCTACCAAGCGGGATTTACTCTTTTTTACCTCGAGTCATTTTATATATGTTAGATGTATTGATTCTTCTACCAAGCGGGATTTACTCTTTTTTACCTCGAGTCATTTTATATATGTTAGATGTATTGATTCTTCTACCAAGCGGGATTTACTCTTTTTTACCTCGAGTCATTTTATATATGTTAGATGTATTGATTCTTCTACCAAGCGGGATTTACTCTTTTTTACCTCGAGTCATTTTATATATGTTAGATGTATTGATTCTTCTACCAAGCGGGATTTACTCTTTTTTACCTCGAGTCATTTTATATATGTTAGATGTATTGATTCTTCTACCAAGCGGGATTTACTCTTTTTTACCTCGAGTCATTTTATATATGTTAGATGTATTGATTCTTCTACCAAGCGGGATTTACTCTTTTTTACCTCGAGTCATTTTATATATGTTAGATGTATTGATTCTTCTACCAAGCGGGATTTACTCTTTTTTACCTCGAGTCATTTTATATATGTTAGATGTATTGATTCTTCTACCAAGCGGGATTTACTCTTTTTTACCTCGAGTCATTTTATATATGTTAGATGTATTGATTCTTCTACCAAGCGGGATTTACTCTTTTTTACCTCGAGTCATTTTATATATGTTAGATGTATTGATTCTTCTACCAAGCGGGATTTACTCTTTTTTACCTCGAGTCATTTTATATATGTTAGATGTATTGATTCTTCTACCAAGCGGGATTTACTCTTTTTTACCTCGAGTCATTTTATATATGTTAGATGTATTGATTCTTCTACCAAGCGGGATTTACTCTTTTTTACCTCGAGTCATTTTATATATGTTAGATGTATTGATTCTTCTACCAAGCGGGATTTACTCTTTTTTACCTCGAGTCATTTTATATATGTTAGATGTATTGATTCTTCTACCAAGCGGGATTTACTCTTTTTTACCTCGAGTCATTTTATATATGTTAGATGTATTGATTCTTCTACCAAGCGGGATTTACTCTTTTTTACCTCGAGTCATTTTATATATGTTAGATGTATTGATTCTTCTACCAAGCGGGATTTACTCTTTTTTACCTCGAGTAATTTTCATAAAGGCAATATTTTGTTGATTTTGGATGAGAAACATATCCTTCAGATTTACCCTTTTTATCAATCTTATTACATAAATGGTTTCATCAGAAAGCCTTTTTTTGTATCACGATTTGTTTTTTGTAGAACACTAAAACGAGGCGAGTTCTAAAAAGTTTTAATAAAATATTTTTATTTACAAATCAATAAAATATTGATTGAAAGATTATTTTGGGGGATTGAACAATAATCTTGTTAAGCTTATAAAAACCACGATGTTTTTTTGTATATCTCTCAAAAATGTTTCGAATCTTAATAGAAAATATCACAGAACTAACTTTCTAAAATCGTTCGGATCATAAAATTCATATACCTAATATATTGTGCCAAAAATCGTAAGATTGGTGCAATTATTTTTATGATCGTTATGAATCGAATCGAACTATTTGACAAAAAAGATATGTTTAATATTAAAACATCCTCCTGGAAAAATCTTTTGATTAAAACGAAATAAAAATAGAATGTTGCATATGAATTCGAAAATATTGTGTGAAATCAAATAACGATCAAGATTTTGTTGACTTTTATCCATGATACTCGTACGAGTATATCGAAACGGAATGCTCAGTGTTTTGAAAGGGGCTCAGAATAGTATGAGTAGCCAAAATTGCTAAATGTTTGCAATTTTTCAATCCATGCAAAATCCTTTATTATTTGACCTTCTTCGGCAATTTTTTAAAATAAAACTTTTTTATTTGACACTTTTACCCGAATAATGCACTTACTCGTTTATCGCGTTTATTTATTTTCCGTACAGATGACATTTTCGTGAGATTGGTGACGTTTTTTTTTTTAATATAAATGTGCAGTTTGCATTAAATTATATTACACTTTCATTATAAAAAGATCTATACAGCCACAAAAAAGCTGAAGACGCCTTAAATGAAAATAAGATTAGAACTCTTTAAAAATATGTATACATCTAAATATATGTTAAAAATATCAAGAATGGTAAATGTTTCCACCTTAATTATTTTTTGTTCATTACAAGTACATACTAGTGAACGTTTTATATTCTCAAACATTGTAGTGTAAGTAAAATTTTAGTTAAAAAAAATGTTGATGTGATAAATAAATGAACAGAAATTAAAGCGCACAAATACGAGTTCAAAAATATAAGCATTTGAATATTGGGCTTTCAATAAGATATGCCCTCCAAGGCGCCTAGTTGATAAGATCCTGGGATTGAATCCGGAGAATTCATGTTCGACTCTCGATAATAAAAAAAAAGATAAAAAACGGGTCCAAGTCGAATGTAAAACATTGCTTGATAATAAATACTCGCACTTGGTAAATGTATAGAAAACTTGTTGTCTGTCCATGTACGATAGTATTTTAAACACTTACAATGACGAAATGTGAATTAATTTCTTACCCAAATACTCGATTACTGAAGCCGAAGACAATATTGTCTCCCAACAATTTTCTTCAACATGTCCGCATCATCAATTCGGATATGTCATGAGAATTATATAATTAAATGAAAAAGATAACTTCACATTTTAATACTCATACTTTATAAATATTCATAAATACCATTAAAGTATGTTTTAAAATGTCGAATAAACTTAATAACCAATATGATTTATATGGAGCATAATGATCGCACATAAAGTTGCATTTCGTCAACACGGTTAATCTCATTTAGATATGCTCTGTGCGCTCGCAATCAGCATAATACAATTAATTATATGTTATGCAGGGTATTCCCAGAATTATGGAAATTTATCACCAGAACCGTTTGCAATTAACTGTGAAATTAGGAACAAACAGGCAATGCTGATTGCATTCTAAATTTATTACTTTCATGTTAACGTAAAAACTGTAATTTTAAAATGGCATTGTTCTTTAGTTTTACTGACAAGACATTTTCGAAGTTTTAAAAATACTTTTAAAACTGAGTTTTAAAAATAAATGTTAATTTTAATTCAACCTTTATAGGAATTAAATAATGTTCTTGACTGTATCTGGAAACACACAAAACTATGAAGAAAAAGCTATAGAAGACGCAATAAAATAAAAAAAAATTTTTTTTTCTAATTTTTCAACAAAATATCTATAGAATTACAGGTTGTTCGAAGTAATTTAGCAAACTCTGTCCTTCTTCACGGAGACTGCTTTAATATCCGACTGACTTTGGATTATTTTACGAGATATTTTACAATACTTTTGCTATATACAGTAGTACTTCTCCAAGCAAAAACATATTCAAGTATAATAGAATCCACTGAAAATTAGATACAAATCACTTTTGAAATAATGAACACTTCCTGGAATCGAACCAGCCACTTCCAGGCTGTAAAGCATCTTAAAAACTAAGTAACGAATGTTATGAAATCTTTCTATTTTCGAAGATTTAAGTATACAAGTATAGTTGAAAAAGAATAATGAGAATGGATGACAAATAAATATAGTAAATGCTGTAAAAATGCGTGAAATGGGAAGAAAACATAGGGGGGGGGGGGTAATGTGTGGCAGTATAATATTAATTACAAAATTAATCAATATGAGTTGTGTAGAAGTTCGAGAAGTTTGACCAGACCTAGTAAAACGTAGCATGACTATGTTACATCACAGGTCTGGTCTATGTTACATCACATGTCTGGCCTATGTGACATCACATGTTAGGTCCTTCATAATTTTGCCTTTACAACCATATCCTCTATACTATAGGTTTACGATTGAAGCGATGCAGGACCCCGAGACATTTATGACATAATAAATACTAATAGACAGATAAATGCTATAGGGTTGCGCAACAAGAACTGCAATTTTGAATTTGCCACCATTTTTCAGCTCTCGAACGTTTTATATAATATTTACCATATAATGGGCATACGTCATCTACATAATGTTTTCACCATTTTTATAATAAATGTTAACAATTTCGAAGCGTTCTGCAATCGTGTACTACTGCGTGGTTAATTTATAGGTTATGTAAATGACATATGTTCATTATAAATATTATAAGTTTGATAGCTGAAAAATGGCGGCAAATTTAAAATTGCTGTTCTTGTTGCGCCATCCTATCATAACCCTTCAAGGACCCCAATCATATTGAAAACAAAAAATGCACGATATAAATTATGGTATGAGCGATAGCTCAGGATCAACTATAATAATCAGACGTCTGCGCGTGTATTGGTTTATTGTGGGTAAGCTGTTTCACTTCAGTAAGCACATAGTACTGACAGATCAGATTTTAAGTTACAATGGCAAATATATTACACTTCGAGACCATCGGCAGATTTAAGCTGCCGAAGCCTTTTGTTGAACTGTGTAGCGCCATAAGAATATATGATAATCATTTTAATAAATCTATGAAAAGCATGTCCTCAGTAAGATTCAGGCAAAAGCCTAGTTTACTGGGAACATGACAATTGAAAGGCAACAAACTCAGATCCACATAAATTGTTATCCGAATTAAATGAACTTTTGTTTTATTTTCATAAATAATGTATTTATAAAAAAAATTCACATATGTATAAATAAATGAAAAATAATGAAATATTTAGCATAAACCAAAAAAATGTTTTGTGGGTTGGGTTTTTTTTTGGAAGCTGGAACACCTTATCGTCCATTATCAGAAAATGCGGCGCAGTGTGAGTTCACTCTATTACATTCTCAACTGTTTTACTGCTCTGACCTACTTCAAAGAAAAAATATATTATCTTTCTGAACGCGGATTTTAATTACGTTCCGGAAAATGGCTCCTGGCTTTTCCTATTCAGCTCTCCTCCATTTTGAAAATTCACCGTTGTCATATGTTACAGTTAATAGGATTCAATTTTAGAATCTGCCCTCATCTAAGAAATAATATATTCTTCACTTGTGGCACATTCTTAATGATACTTAAATTGAAGATTGTCTGGAAAGTAATATCGTGGTTTTAGATCAAATTCAAACGTTATATTATACCAAATTCTCGAGGAGGTCATTTTCAACATTTTCAGTATTTCAGCAATCTCTCGTATCGTAAAATACTGGTTATTCTCAATTCATTCCTTGATTTGGTCGTCATAAGTGGTAATCGGCCTTCCGGAGTTGATACCATCTTTGAGCATCGTATCACCATTATGACTGTTTAAATCACATTATACGCACATGATTGCCTTCTGCATTGTCGTCATACACTGCACATATACATTTTTTAGACTATGTCTTATATTTTCCTTTGCGGTTGTAAAAAATAATGCAAACCAAGAAAGAGAAATATACAGTGTTTGAAAATAATGTTGTTAGCAATGGTGTGTATCAAATGTGGTTGAAAACAATCGTAAGTGATAATTGTACTCTACGGTTTGCCTTTCAATTAATGAAAAATAAATAAACTCTTCAAAATAAAGTTTATCACAATATTTATAAAAAATATAATATTTTATTGGGTTATCCTGAAAGTAGTTTCGTATTTATCAGATTGATATCGCTAAGAATTTTTTTGTTGCTTACTTTGAACGTACTGAATGTATATTATTATTATTAAAGGTTATAGTTGTTGTTCATTTTTTCGGCTATTAATTGCTTGAGCGTTATTTTGGCATCAAAATTACAAGTCAAAATCTAAGTAAGACTGCAATAGGTCTTAGGGTTTTAATTTCATCAGTTTTGAGCAAAAACTTCTTTTTGTTGTATTAGCTTTCGATTATTTTTCATAAGTGATGATTGGTCTCATAGACACTGTATACATTTTGACCTTCCTATATGTTCTAATGTAAAACATTTGTTATTGCAGACATCTTTAAGGCGCCATGAGATAACAGAGACTTTATTGTTTATATTAATTTAGATCGATGCATGATAAGTTTCAACCGAGATAAAAAATAATTTTGAAATCGCGACATTTATTTCATTTTCGTATATAATAAATGCTGGTGAGCCTTATTGTTTATAAGTTTGTTATGCCTATCCAGTTTTTTAATAATATTTTACATTTACAATTGTGAATAATGTGTGTTAATTTTGTGGGAAACTTAGAATGGACCAAAACCCATTTTCGCTCATTTGGAAATAAAACCATCACATTTAAATGTAATATGGTTTATTTTGCTAACATACTGATACATATTTAACTCAATTGTATCAAACGAAACTCATAATGTAAGAAATTGATTAAAAAGATAAGTGTCTAAAATAAAAAAACAACACCAACAATGGGACAATGCATAATCATACTACCTTGTGAAGTGGTTCAATAATACCAACAAAGTTTCACTAAGGAGCTTAATCCTCAATTCATCCGTCGAGATACGGAAAATATCAATTTATGAAAATTTTTTCAACAAGGTAATTTCATGTGTGAGTGGTGACGCTCTTAATAGCTCAATTCGGAAATACGGCATGGAAAATATTTTTATTTTTACCATACGATGGGGTGAATAATTGCCAGGTACATAATACTCACGGGCGTAGCAAAATACAATTGTACAGTGTTATAGAAAGTTCTTCACATTTTTATTATTTTTTTTATAAATGAATGAAAGATTTTTAAATATAATCATTACTATAATAAGTACATACATACCATCACGCCATTTCCCTGTCGAGGTAGGCAGAGAGTACAGAGTGCCCATACTTCTCTATCTCGCATACATCCTAGGCAGCAAGAAATTTCATAAATGCATATAATTGGTGTAAAAACAACAGGTTTTTTCAAGTGGACACACAACTTTAATGGATCTGGATGTATTGCCTTTCATTTGTAGTGTCCCCAGTAAACTTACTTGGCTTTTGCCTGTATCTTACTGAGGGTATATAACATGAAAAAATAAATTGATATTTCTTTCCGATTTTTGATTATTCAATATCCCGTTGCATACTCCATCATCCCGAGAATCAGTGACACTAAATTTCATATGAATACATCACGCGAATCAAACCCCTCAGACTTCATCACTCCAGACAGACCAGAAAGTTCATCCTATAATGTGCCGCACATAATAATTCATACACCTTCTCGTACAATATTAACGATTTATTTGACTTTCTTCTTTTCCTTCTTTCAGAATATTATTCACTTGATCCAACCACACTCTCCTTGGTATTCTTCTCACACGCCTTC
This sequence comes from Odontocerum albicorne, assembly GCA_949825065.1. NCBI lineage: Eukaryota > Metazoa > Arthropoda > Insecta > Trichoptera > Odontoceridae > Odontocerum > Odontocerum albicorne. The sequence continues at coordinate 3,546,892 of OX463841.1, forward strand.
CCCTCACATTTATTTTATTAGTCTTTCTTCATTTATTCGTTCTACATGCCCAAACCATCTCAACACGCTCTTCTTCATCTTACTAAACACATCATCCTTAAGTTCATATACATCCCTTATCACTTCATTCCGTATTCTGACATACATTGTCATTCCATGTTTTTTCCTCAACGCACGCATCTCTACAACATTCATTCGAGTCCTCTCGGTATTTTTCACACCCATACATCAACGTTACCTACATCAACTCCCATACATAACTAATAAGCAATTACCTCAAAATAATAAACTGTAGTGTGTCCTGACCTATACAAGTATAAATTGTGGTTTTAATATTTTTATAATTTTAATGTTGTCTATTTCCCCCAGAATTTCTTGATTATGGAATTAAAAATGTACATTTCAATTTTCTTATCTCATAACAACAGACAATTATATTTTTTGTTTTTATCAAACACTGTTTATTGCACTTTTTGTGACGGTATAACCCTACCGGTTTCAAGGCTTTCACCTCGTCATCAGCCTCGAAACCGGTAGGGTTATACCGTTACAAAAAGTGGAATAAACAGTGTTTGATAAAAAAAATACAATATATTTAAACCTCCACAATGTTAATACCTTAACTATAAATAATATGGACCATTATTATACATAATTTATATATTAGATTCAAGCAATACTTGCTTGAATAGTTTGTTTCCATCTATCTTGAACTATAATTCTTGAATATTATGTAAATTTAGTTCTATGTAAAGGGTAAAATTGTTCCAACAACAATAAATTATCGACGATTTATTTGACAAAGATAATTACATATTTAAACTGCCAGTGAACATGCCCTGTAAAGATTATTATCAGAATATTTCTGAGAGAAGACAATATATATGTATACTATCGTCTTGATTGAATAAGCATACCTTTAACCAATGTGTAAATTAAAATCAAGCCAGATAAATTATTAGGGTAGGCAGAGATAACATAACTTCACTTCATTCAATACATGCAAAGTATAGCAACTGGCACACACTTTGCAGTAAAAACTGTGTGGCATAATTGTTTGTTATTACAAATACAGATTTTACGAATTGTTGTCATAAAATCTGTATTTGTAATAACCAACTATTCTTCTTCTTGAAAGCTTCGAAGGTTGGCTATCATCGTGACTATCTTGACCCTAGAGACAGCAGTTCTGAACAAATATATGGTGCCACAATCAAACCACGTCCGTAATATATAATTCAGGCAGGAGATGCGTTTTTTTGGGCAATTCTTGTGCCTTGAATTTCCTTATGTATTTTAATATCAGGTGAAGGATCTCATAGTTTTCTCTTCGCATTACGTATCCAAAGAATTCAAACTTTCTTCTTATAATGGTGTTTAAAACTTTTGTATCTGAAGTATTGTATAATTAACGATTTAAAACCTCTTTCGATTCTGCCACGTCTATGCACTTTGGCATGCATACTCAACAAGTTTGCGAATCAACAGTAGATTTGCTTTTTTACTTGTAATTAATTTGTATATGTACAAACAGGTGCTTTATAGTGCGTATTTATCTCTTCTAACGCTTAAGAACCACTAGCCAATAACCAAACCACGATCAATTCACGTTCAAGAAGTACTTGCCAATGCACGTTCTATTTCTAACTTTCAACGTCCCAAGTTCGATTCCCTGAGGATAGCAATTATGAAGTACACGCACAGGATTAATCCATTCACAGGATTAACCGTAAATCATTGGAATCTTATTTCCATTATATCAAATAAATTTATTATTTCCTTAGGGGATTTTTGTCACATCAGATAATTAATATGTGTCATTATTTTATGTCTTGTTAAGACTTTGCTTTCTTAATTATAGGATGTATTATAGCTTTTATTTTTCAATTAGGCCATGAGTTATGCCATTTATTCTACCACATCTTCCAAAATACATTCTAACTCAATCTGTACACTTACCAACATGTAAATAATGACACATTTGATACATTACAATTATTAAGTTGTGTTGAACTTTCGTTATATAAAGTACAACCTGGTGGCTCTGTTTCAACCAATCGGAATGATGTTAAAGAGGTCTTATATGGAAACTTAAATAAGAATCCTTTTTAAAAAATCTGGGTTCAAACGGAAATCGAAACTGAAATATCCCGGTTGGAAATCAAGCATCTTACAACCTAAGCCACGGAGGTGGTCGTCCATTATCATCAATTCAATATCATTGGTTCGTAAAAAATTCGATTGTCAGTATTTTTGACTTTTAAATAAAGAACTGTAGAATTATTAAAAACTATTTAATTTATGGAAGAACACAATTCTGAAATCACATATACCATAAAAGGTTTTTTTTTATAAAATGACTCACAATTAGGACACATGGCGTGCTTTACTAATATTTTTTACCATCACGATAACAATAGCAATTAAATTTTGCGCAATTAATTTGAAACGGGCTGACAAAGTTTAGGATAAACTCCCCTGGGAATTGAAGTTTTTTCAGCACCATTGTTAAATGCATGGAAGTCTATGACCCTCCCCTCCCTTTTATTATTTTTTTAAATTAACAGTACTTAAATTTATTTTATAAAAAGTGTTGCACATAGCTATACATTGTTTGTTAAAAAGTATTTAATATTATTTATATATTTGTTATAAAAAATCACAAATCCAAAATTAATATCATAAATTTTAACTATCGTCGTCATTGCTGGACCTCGTGGTCGATGATCCCTTCGCCATTCCAACGTAAATTCAGTTAGAAAATGAAACTGTGCCGTGTTGTTTTTTTTTTAAGTGAGTGAGCTGTTACACACCAGCAAACTTATCGGCCACACCGCTCTACTGGATCCGATGGCGCACCGAAGTGAAGCGATTGGAGCACACCGTCATATTATTTTGGAAGAATAGATTTGACCGAAGTCTTAGGTATCCTTTAACCCTCAAATACTAGGTGGAAAAAATACCTGTGTCATTCGAGGGGAATAGCACAGCGCGGAGTTTGAACCGAAGACCTTCCGCACGGAGTTCCGTTCTTTACCATGCGGCCATGCACTTCACAATTTTTAATTATACATACTAAGTTATGGTACTGGAATAAAATCAGAACACTTGAAAAATAAGTAATTTTAATATAAGTAAGTACCTAAGTTCGTGTTAAAAAATGGGTCAAAAATTTCCTCAAAAATACATTATTTACATATTTACTTCCTACAATAACTAGTCACAATATATGCAGTCATAAAATATAACATATTTGATCTCAATTTTGATGTATGAGATGAAATGTGTACATGGAAAATACAGAAATGAACCGAACAAATGCTGTAGAAATACATGCATTGAGTACGTGGGTTGGCGATATATGTTATGACACAGTACGGAATTTAATGATCTGACTGATATTTTCAGTAGAAGAGCACTCGGAGATGGTTTGGATATATAAAACGAATTATTGATGAATAATTTACATAAAACATTTAAAGTGCAAGTATAAGTGGAACATGTGAAAAATAAATAACAAGAAAAGTGTGGTTGGACCAAGTGAATGATATTTAAAAAAATATTAAGCCATAGGAATCAAAATAGCTATATGAGAATATTTTTGGGTGATAATACGGCAAAGGACCTTCGAGGTTTAATTCTTTTCGAATTAGCGAAGGACCAGTTTCGATTTCGTTAAAGGTTTATATGTTATAGTACATACGTTTCAAGAGGTTTGGAAACATCTAAAAAAAGGTGCTGTTACTAAATTAATCAATTTTCAAAAACGTGTAAAGTGTAAAACATGTACTATAGGAGGGAATGCATGACGTGGTATATGGGCGTAACAGAAGTGCAATAAATATGCCAGTATAAAAAGAAGATGAGAAAGTTTCTCTCAGGCTACCCTAAGAAAGTTATTATGATGATGAGAGTACCATATTATGTGGTTCTAGATGTCGAAGGCCAACGCATGAATAGGAGCACGGTACCAAAAGATGAAGGATAAAATGTTGAAAGAGTAAAAGCATATTTTCAACCTTAAAATATTAACCAAAGAATATAGCTTCATCCCACTTTTGTATTGTATAAAAGTATCATCTATCCAATCAGAAAGATGTTGAAGAGACCTTAAGTCGAAACTAAACTGGAACCCTTTTTAAAATAAATTTTAAAGTGAATCGAACATCCTGGATGATAAGAGTCATACCTCGGAGATCGTCAATTTTATCCAACAGGAAGGAAATCTAATTAAATAATATTCTAGCATAATTAATAAGAGTTGATTACTTCAATTTATTTGTAATTGGCCTCAAATCTTCGCAAATAGGAACGTACTTAAAATTATCTGCTTTTTTTGTCGCGTACGCAATAATAGTGATTTACTTACAATAAATGTGGTAAAATAATATTTGAGTTAATAACACTACTCGGTTAAAAAGTATTAGTATTAAAACGATTTTACACGCAAACTGGGTCTATAATTTCTTAGATGCATATCATTGTAATTAACTCATTGAATGTACTCGTAGTATTTATTATTGAGAGAGTTATGTTCGCTTTGTCACTGGAGTAAATGAATTGGGTACAATTAATTCGTGTTTATTTAGTATTGAAATATACCGTCTACAATAATGGAAACAGTTATTACTATGTAAAAGGGGATACATTTTGTAATTGCAATAAATTGTTATGTTGTGTGTGACATTTCAAAGTGTGCGACATTTTGTGTTTATTTAAAGACTTTCTCGAATTACAATATAATAATCAATACACGTCGAGTTTTTTGGAGCTGTCGGAAAAATATATTTAAAAAAATTAATTTCATAAAATTTAAAGGAAATAATGACGACCACAATAAAAGTCTCTAAAATTTGATATAAGTCAATTTTCGGAACCTTTTTTATATAGTAGATTCATCACAATTTATCTTCATTCATAAATATGGTCTATTTTTCTCGCTCCCTATTTTTTCCTCAGCATTATTTTGATACTTGCTCATTTAAGTTTATATATCGCTTCTTTTTTACTGTTACTCTTTGCTCTGTTTTTCTTTTGGCTTCAATGTTTTCATAAAGAAGCATATACTGAACACATGTCGCCTACAAAACGAGTACATACTAGACAATTAAACAATTTTTGTATTATGAGTTCAGTTTTATGTGTATTTTAGGAAGGTTTTGCTTTGAGGTATTTATTCCCCTTTTAAAATGATATTACGCATCAATATTTAAGTACTATATTTGATGTATGAGAGTGATATGTAGAAAAATACTGAACGAGCTAACAAAATGCTGTAAAAAGGCGTGTACTTAGAAGAATACATTTGGTGACAATGTGTGACAGATTACGAAAGGAAGTGATTGGAAATGGATGTAAACTTAAGGTTGATACGTTGAGTCAAATAAAGACGAGCACTCTGAGATGTTTTGGTCACAAGAAACGAACAAATGGAGAAAGACTAACAAAACAAATATACAGTACCAATGTGGAAGAGGAGAACCGAGGAAAGTATGAGTAAATCTATAAAATATTATAAAATAACGTACCTAGATTCATTTGTTATATGATACACACCCATACCTCGCGTTACATACCGTCTTTTAACGGAAATTTGCTATGACGGAATTGAAAAAAAAACAATCAATAAATTAGTTTAGCAAAAATCTCGAAAAACGGAATATTTTTAAATTGTTATTCACATGAAGATTTGCACAAAACGGGTCGAAGATCCATTATTATTAAGTGACACGAAAGACAAAAGAACTATTTTTTCGAGAATTGACACTGACGAAATAAGGCGACGTTTTTTACATTCTGAAAAGGACATTTAAATATTAATATTTAATAATCCGGATGAAGAGAGAAGCTTCTAGAAATATTAATGAGGTTTTATATTATGATTAACAGCTTAAAGATTAAAAGAGAAAATATGCAAAACAGCGAACGTTTGATGGATATTTCCGCCCAGTTTCTGCTAAAAGCTGTATTTTTATATCTGTATTTCATGTGTATACGTTTTATCTGTTTTAATATTTCTGGATATAGTCGAGATATTTATTCTTCATGGGACATATCATACACAATTAATATAATTATATGAAAGAAATTTATTCCATACAAGGAATTTTTATTTACGGAAAACTTTTGAAGAACGTTTCTCTTCCGTAAAGCGAAGTTTACGTGTACTAGATAAATCACTGGAAAATATAAAATAATTAAATATCATAACAAACTTATACGATGTTTCGTACAGTTTATCTTAAGTACACTCGTATTATGATACACGATGATTTTATTATATATACACTCGTTTGTATGTAAAAAAATCTTGAATTCGATTAACATATGCACCAACCCAGGTTGAACCCAGTTGTTATGTTTTGTTTTCGCAAAATATATAATATGAGTTTTTTTCTGTTTTGAACAACCGCGTACTTAATTTTGTGTTGAAACCACACGGTACAAACAATGTTATTCCACTTTCCCACCACACCATAGTTATGCAAAATATATTGGAATACATTACATACACAGTTTTGTTCCATTGAGATAAATATTTTCTCTTAGAGCTGAAATATTTTTCCTATATTTCAATAATGGATTTTATATGTTTCATGTGTTTTTTTTTTTAAAAAGGAACAGAAAATATCAATTTATATAAGCATATGCAGTTTCTTATACAATTCTGTTTACTCGTATTTTATTTTTCGTGCGATTATGTGCATATTTTAGCCAATAAAGGCAATAAGGCATAAAATGTATTTTTTAACGTTTTTACATAAAAACATCAAAAAGTTGAAAAAAATTAAATTACACGTTTCAAGTAGAAAGGAAAAAATATAAATAAATATTTTTTATTTCATCAATGACAAGGGATGGATAGGAAAAGAAAAATAACGGGAAATAGAAGAAAAAAAAACATGTTGTTGAAGATAGATGTTATTATTTTTAAGCCATTATATCTCTATAGATTGAAAAATATTGCATAGCATTTTTTTTTATTTTTACATTTAACTTTATCAAATTTTATTTATTATTTCAGTAAAGTAGATGCTAGGAACAATTGACTTACTTTAAAGGAAACATATTCGCTTGTTAATTATATGAAATCAATGCAAATAGAGGCAGTAGATCTCATGGGTTGACAAAGTCCGTAATAATAACATATGTTCAGAGCTGCCACCCCAACGGTTATGATAGCCACACTGTTCGACAAACTCCGAAAAGGAGAGGAACTTTAAAGAAAACTATTTCAGGATTCCATATACTTGTCATTCCATCATAAGTGTACTATCAGTAATGTTACCCTAGACCAGGCTTGGCCAACCTGCAGCCCGCGAACTGTTTTTTTTTTTACAAATGATTAAGGAAAAAAACAATAAAACCTAGTTGTTTAATGATAGCGACACACTTTAGATTTTTGACACGAAGATGATTCATATTAAAATATAAAAAAATATTAAAACGTGACCCAAAATAGAAGTAATATAACATAATGTATAGACAAAAATTAACAAGAAAATAGAATGTAGGTACATATTTATTTTTTACGTAAAATAGGTGTCCAAAATAATACATTTATTTATTATGGTATTTATGAAAAAATGTATAATGTGAATTGAATTTATATTCAGTACAAATAAATCACTATAAGAATTTGTCGACTCCCATGGTTCAGGAGTTAAATCGTTTGTCTTACGAAACAATTTCCCGATTTCGATTCCAAGCGGTATCAAAATGTATCCACAGTGATTCCGGGCTGGTAAAATTGAATATTACTAAAATATCCTTTGGTGGCACTTTGTAGCAGACTATTAGCAAGCCGATGGTATGCTTGATATAGTTTTCTTGGTTTGTTAGTGGTAGAGTCTCACGTAAAAATATATAACAGCGCTATATAAATCGGGGCAAATTAGGGTGCGTTATCTCATTTTCAAACATTCAAATTTTGATTGATTAAATAAATACACGTGCGACCCACGATCCAATTCCAGTTTTGGGTCCAAAACAGTTGATCACCCCTGCTCTTTACCTTCACGACTTTCGAGTGAACTACGAGTATATACATTGCATATACAATGGTATTATCCAAATATGCAAGATGTATCGATCCATTTAAAGAAATCCATATCATATACCTATACCACTGTGAAAATATATAACCTTATAAATGGAGGAAAAAATATTAATAAATAGTTTTAATGACGCCCAAAAATGATTCTAATATCCGTAGAAATATTTTAATATGTATAATAAAAATATATACTTTTATATACTATACATTACCCTAAAAAGAGCTACGAGTACATTAAGTATTTCCGACTATAGACGGCACTTCTCCTTGTGTTAGTTCTGCCATTGTGCCACTGTAGAATTATACAGTCCATAATATATCACATCGCGTAAGATTGTCATGTAAGCTTCAGAAGTTCCGCAATCTGACGCCATATGTTGCTGAATACAAGAGAAGTTTGTCCATCAAGATATACTTAAGTATCATATAATACAAAAGGAGAAAAATAATAAATTTAAAAAGTATACAGTCTTTAAGACACGAACAAAAAAGACATGGCAAGTTTAAAACTTGTGTTTTTTAGTGCATATTCAATTTCAAACTTTTAGTATACGATCATTCAATGAAATAGAAGCTATGCAGTTAAAAAAATTAATGGCACCAGAATTTTTCAAGCCTTCAACTCTTTAGTCGGTAAACTATTATAACATATCGCGTTCAGCCTCGATCAAATTAACAAAGCGCTTTTATACGCGATCTGTTTTTTATTTTTCAAAAAGGTCAACAAAAACTAATATTTTTGCATTTTTCATAAATAAACATTGAATAATTACGCATAGACTTAAATACACAAGGCTTCAATATTAATACGTTCAGATTAATAGACTACAGAACAACCAAATGCCGTATTTTTATTTTTTTTAACTAATACGGTGTAAATGGCTACTTGAACATCATATTTACATACATGCTATCACCCCGTTTATACATCTGCCTGCTCGGGTAGGCAGAGTGGACAGAACGCTAGACTTTCCTATATCGACACACATATTCCGCCTCTTCCACGTCAATTTACCTACTCATACAATTCCTACGATTTCTCTTACTTCTTACATTTCCAATAAAATTATTTATCATCAGCAAACAGCAATCCGAACACATTTCCATTTCTTTCATACATAAATATATGTTAATATTAAACAACACTGAGTGACATAACGCATCCTTGTTTTACTCCTTTCGAGATATTAAACCATCCAGTTAATGTATCATTTACTCTAATGCATGCTCTACTTTCGGCGTATAATGACGCAATATCACGTATTAGTTTATATTCAACACCATATACATTCAATATTTTCCAAAGTTTGTCTATATGTATTAGCACGGGATCATTTATTTTTATTTTTCTTCGCCATACATTTTTCCACGAGCTCACGTAAAGATAAAATCTGATCCACGTATCCTCTTCCACTTTAAAAGGCACCCAGAGCATCCCACACTTTATTTTTGGTATTTATTCTCGCTCTTTCTATCAGAATAACATCAGATGATATTGTATAAAACCAATTTTAAATTAAATGAAAATTGTTTCATGTCTTACGGGTTTGAGAGTTTCAGATGGCTTTTATTATTTTTATTTTCAGCACTGCCCCTCTTATATATCTCTATTTCAAACAAACTCGGGAAACAAATTATAAAAAGGGAATAATAAATAAAATTTTAACTATTTTTAAGTTTTATGTTTGTAGAACATCACATACCCCAAAACCAATGTGTTATTATTATCGATTATTTATTACGAAGAAAAAAATAGCTCGAGCAAATCTCAGCGAGCTTCCGTCAGCCTTGTATGTAATTTCGATTTATCGAGAAGGACGAAGGAGACAGGCTCCGGCTAAATATAGCCCCAGGGAGCGAGGCAGCTTGTACCTGCCTCTAATTAATGTGACACAGAATCAAACCTTCACAAAGAGCACAGCAGATACAGGAGAAAATATGGAGTCATTTGTACATTTAACATTATACTTTCTTAAAACAAATGTATGCGTCATTATTGTGTTATTTTTTTTTGTTATTTTTAACACACACTTACCATCATGATGTTTACCTATTGGAATGGGCAAAGAGGCTAGAGTGCCACTATTTCCTATTACGACACACATCTTTCATCTCTTCTCCATATGACTCCTTATGATTTCTTTCATTTGACTCCTACAATTATCTAACTGGAAAAAATATTCTTTATTCAAAATATCATCCACTTGATCTACCACGTACTCGTATTCCCCTCCCAGTTTCACTGAGTTTTTTACTCTTTCTTTATTTATGTGTTCTATGTGCCCAAACCGTCTCAAAATGGTCTTCTTCATCTTATTTAATCCATCAGCCTTAAGTTTATATTAATTCCAAATCACTTCACTTAATATTTTATCATACCTTGTTTCCCATATATATTTCTCAGTGCATTCATTTCCATAGCATTTATTCTGCTCCTTTCAGTATTTTAACACATCAACGTTTAATTTTCATACAATGATGTTAATACTAGAACCTTGCTTTACAAGCACCATCAATTTCAGTAGACTAGCATGATTTTATCATAATTAGCAGTGAGGCAGTGATCAAGCCATCAGAACTGTAAATGAAGTAAAGTATGAGGAAAGTGACCCAGATCCAGCTATCACTACATGGACAATGTCTGCTGGCTCACCCAGAGAAATTGAATAAGAAAAGAAGAAGGGTGCAATGGGTGTAATGATAATTATAAAAGGATAATTTATACGGCACCCTTTAGATAGTAGACATTGACTCGCATACAACCCCACTATTATTGACACGTAAAAAACATTTCAAAATAATTACATATTTATAAATTGAGTTTAAGAAAAAGTGGCTAGTGCAATTATGATAGATTAGGTACTTTTCCGAAGCTACATATGTTAAGGAAAACATATTTGGTAAGAAAATCACAGAAAATTTATTAGCAGAAGACGAACATCAAATAAATATGTGTAGATCTTCCGATATGTGATAGTAATACATTCAGCTTAAGATGTACAAGTAGGGTATGTGTGTAATTCTCATGTATAATCTTAAATTTTCATAAAACCTCTAACACATCGAGGCAGAGCATTCCACACCACAGGACCAGCAACGGTTAAAGTTATATCATAATACCCCGCCCTGTTGCATCGATTCGGAACAATGAATTAATTTGATGAAGACGAAATTGACATCAACGTTCCACTACTCACCAAAGAAACATGTCTCAGATGTATTTGAAAGATATAATAGACATCCCATTAAGGGACTTGATACAAAAGACCCAAATTCGTCTGAAATGGAGAGACATTGTTCTGGACACTAAATGTCAATAGGGTTACAACGCCCCTGAAGTGAGTATTCATTGCCTTTATTTGCGTTAAATTCTTGTAATATAATATCAATTTTTCCTTACAGAATTTTAAAATGTATTTTTATTTTTAGCAAAAAAAAAATATTAAACGTATCTCGAATAATTTACATTAGATTTATTGATTTATTATTTTGATTCTGTATTAGAAATCTAAAAAAATCCGACCCCAGCAGAGCAGGACAGTCCTTAACGTCTTTTATGCATGATTAGTATTCATTCATGGAATATTGTTTTGTTGGTATTGTTAATTTATTTTTTGTTATAATTCGTATACGAGTACGTGTAGCTGCCTTATAAATATATTATTTTATATTTTTCATCTTGCGTTCTGGAATTCAGTTGAGTAAATCATCTCATTAACATCACTAGGTGATTACAAAAATATGCGGGTGGCCAACATCTCTACTACCTGAACCAATTTGTTGTCATTATTCAATTTCTGATACGAGTAAGCGCAAAAATCAGTAATATTAACAAAAGTCTTGGGTTTTCTTTGTTTTGCGTTTGAATACAAAATTAGAAAACAATATTTTGTTTGCTCATCTTTATTTAACGTTGATCAAATTAAAGTAGCTTTAATACAATTTACAGAGATACGAGTAGATGAAAATTTAATACTTTTTAGAAGCAAACCAAAGATCGTAATATGTGTTAATACAAACACTGTGGGAATTAATTAATCCTATAATGGGAGAATTTTGTAAACAAACAACGAAAAAAAATATTTTACAAATATTTACAACGTTTTTTTTTTTTTAAAAAGAAAGAAATTTATAGTGTAAATATTTTTATATTATATTTGACCATTTATTTTGCCTGAAGACATACAAGTGATTGGATATAAAAAAACTTTCGCCATCTCAAGAAAATACACACAAAGTCAGATGTAATTTACAAAGTCCATGGCTTAGTGTTATAAATGTGGATTTTCACCCACAGATTTCGAGTCCGGTAGGTATACAAAAATATTAAACATATTTTAGCAACCTTTGGACCTCTTTCTAGTTGATGTGAAGTAATTGCCACATGGCGATAAGCCCACCAGGTACATTATACAACGAAAGTGAAATAATATTCAATGTACTAAAACGAGATTGTCAACAATGTGCGTTTGACGAGTTTTCTGATTCTTTGGGTACATTAGTCGTAGCCAAGGAGACAGTTTGGAGAGGTTTGTGGTTACTAGAAGCACGGAAGGATGACGCATAAGAGGAAAAATCCCAATGCGTTGGAATGTCGAAATGAGACACGCAACTGGACTACTCTAAACAACTGCCCTTCGAGTCGCGGAGTGAAGGGATGGATGGAGAGAAGTCGTCGGAGGCTATCATGGAAGTCACGATGCTCAGTCATGATCTACACGACAGGATGATGATGATGTACTAAAACGAGTCAAACAATTATTATTATATCAGCTGATATAGGAATGAAGCGCGTATAAAACCCATTTTGCCAAGGGGAGCTTTGAATTATTTCGATTCATAAACAACACATAATATGATACAAGTATGAACCTCGCTTTATTTTGCAGTTGTTTAAGGTAAACACATAAATTTGCATTATGTGTCTGTTCGCTAGCTTACCAAAAAAGTAAGTTTATATTTCCAGTTTTTATTATGGTTCAGAAAACATGAAGTTTATAAATTTATCAGTTTTTCATTAATATGTACTTTATCAAAAAAATGTTTGTTTAACGTTGAATAATTAGTTTTTAGTACAATATTAAATTTAATTATTTTACTATGGCTTCTGATATACACGATTTTTTATATTTCTCGGTTACCTGTCATAAAGATAGAATCTGGAAAAATATGCTTTAACATAGATGTTTTGGAAGAGTGGTGAAGAATTTAAAGTCTAAATGAGTAACGAAAAAAAAACTAGTTTTTAACATACACACTTACATTCATGGATCATTGTAATTTATTTAAAATAAAACATTTTTTACGACATTTATACATAACATCTATGGTGCAAGGAAATACTAAAAAAACAAATCAAAATGAGGGGTCTATAACCTACAAGCTAATTCAAATTGATGAGAAAAATCAATGGGAACTTTATTCGTAACTTACAGATGGTATTTTTTAAATTTATTTCATACTCACTCAGAAAAAAATTAGAAAAACAGTTAATAAACACCCCTGAGACAAAATCATATTCATACTTTGGTATGTAATTAACAGAAAAGTTCCTCAAATTATATCTTCGTCATTAAAAGTATTAATAAAGTAAAGTAAATATCATATGTTGTGATATCATTTGAATTGTGTTTTTTTTAAGTTGACAGTATTGAATGGTAGAAAAAAAATCTTTGTTTTTCTACGCAACTATGTACATCTATTGTGAAATCACCGGAAAATTTCAAGTTTTCGGAAAATTATTAAGATCAGAAAAATAAAATTGTGTAGTTATATGTTATAATAAACAATGCACGATGACTTAAATTTTTAACATCGTTCTCAGTTTCTTTTGGTCCAATATTGAACAAAGATATTTCCTTTGATCTTCCACATTACCCAATCTTCTGCCTAAGGAGCCCACCATCTTTATGCCACCTCTATAAAATCTTAGCTCGTGGTCTGCCTTTGGTTTCGTTGTCCCATCCATTGACACCATATTATTATGCTGCAGATTTTCAAGAACCGAAAGCCACAAATTCGGTCCTTGTTCGGAAATCTTCGCCTTATAAGTGATTCTTACATGCTTATCCAAGGATTTCATCTGCCAAAAATATTCTGAAGTATCCTGAATCGTTTTACGTTTAACCACAATTTCAATAGCCTTGTATGAGGCGGGTTTTATTTATTCCTTATCATCCTCGTAAAGAATGGTTCAGGCTGTCAGCAACATCGTGGACGAACGTCCAATGTATTATTTCCCTGAAAGACTGGAGAAGAGTCGTCGGGCAGCTCCTGAGGTTATATGATTGATGAGACACCTAACCATCCAAAAGTGAAAGACAAACGTTTGTAGAACTATTGTTCAAAGTTTAGATACATGGATTTCCTAATTTCACTGTAGTGTATTCACAGATGTAAGAATGTCGAGGATTTTGTAATTGATTCTTCTCAGTTTGATAAATATTTACATCAGGAAATATTATGAAAGAATAACGATAGTTTGAAACATTCAATATTCTTGTTATCTAAAATTACACGAAAAAATCGTTAGTTTCAATGTCAAACGATCATTTTAAACATGTCCTCTTCGAAACATTTACAAGATTCTCGTTTTTCCACAAAAGAAATCCGATCCGAAAACACATTCAAAAGGAGTCGAAACATTTTTATTTTACTTCGTGACTTCTTTGAAATCAACCCGAGGGGTAGTAAAGAGAAGCCCCGAAATGTGAAACTGTTACGGCCATTTCTGCTAAGTTAAAAAATGTAGACGTAAAAAATATCTTTTGAATTCCAACTCGAAAAATATACTCTTTTCTCAAAGGACTTCGGAATTATTTTATCGTAAATTATCCTTGCTCTTTGATTTTTAAATTTATTTTTTTGAAAAGTTATGACTGAAGTTTCAAAAATATATCCCCTAAAATTATGCACATGATATCATGGGTATAGAGTCCACAAAAGTATTTAGTACCAGCTTTGACGAATGGGAATGAAAGATAGACGTAGAAAAATACTGAAATGAGCTGAATAAATACGTTAGAAACACGTTCAACGGGGAAAACACATAGGAGATACGAATGAGAGAATCAGAAATGAAGTGGTTACGGATGAATGTAAACTTAAGACTAAAGTTTTAAGTAGGATGAAGAAAAGCACTCTGAGATGGTTTGGATGAATTAATAAAGATAATTAAAATAAATATATAGTACAAATGTGAGTGTAAAACGGGATTGAAAGAAGAAAGTATAATTGGATCAAGTGAATTACAATATATTTTGAAAGAATGAAATGTAAAATTCAAAGAAATTGTAGGAGCTGTATCATAAAATATACGTATGTAGAGAACGTGAAAGATGTGTGTAAAAATAAAAAGCCTGACGCTCTGTCCCCTATACCCCAACAGGGATACGACGTGGTTGTATCTGTATGTATATTTAATTTAAAATTTAGTTTTTGTTTACCTATAATTCTTAAAAATAAATGCATTCCGTAACATATTTGTTTTTTTAGATCAATACTGTTTTTCAAGACTTTATACTACTTCAATATACCATAATTTTTAGTTCACTATGTCTCATTCATTTGACTATCAAATGACTTGTTATTATATGGGCAGTACTTTATAATTAAGCTTTTAAAGAGTTAAATAATTTTGTGAATTAATAAGAGTTTTTATTTTACTTGCTAAAAGACATCGACGTACAAACTTTAAATCTTGAATATTATAGAAGTACGAAGAAACCGTAAAACCTATTTATCTATCGAAAATGAGTTTATTATTAAAATAGACACCAATAAGTTTGATGATATCCGTCTTTTGGATTAATTCTAAGACCCCTAACTGACAATGTATCCTGATTATATTTATTGGATCTCTTTAACCTACGAATGTGGTCAATCCGACGATTTTACGAAATAACAGTATATCACTTAAACAATAAAGATCTAAATATATAACTTAATTCAATCACATTTCAATGCTTTACGAGTGATTTTATTTCAGCCACGTTCCTGAGGTCACTTTATTGTTGGAGTGTCTGGCAGTCCTAGGTAGCAATTTGTTTTCATTATATCCATTTCTGCTTCACCCTCCTCGAGTTCCATTTTCCAATAAACCTTAATCGAAAGGACACTGCTGGATTTTTTTCTTTTCTCTTACATGGAAAGGGTGTAACTTTTTGTCTTACATCATGATTTTCTCGAAATCTTTATTGTCTTTAGTTGAACATTGCTTCTTTCATACAGCAATGTTCTACATTATTTTTGGTGTATGTTTTTTAGATAAGAGAGTACATACATTAAATTCCTAGCCGTATAAAAAAATAAACTATACGAGAATTAACTATCAGCAATATAAAATAAAAATATAGATAAAAGAAAAATATGAGAAATTAATTACAATTCACGATTGTAAACGTCTGTCTTCCAGCAAAGGGATTTCGAGTTCGATATCATTGAAACCCAATTTTTAAATGATTTAATTTTTTTTAACATATTTCTGGTTGGTATAAAGATTACCATATGGCAATAAGCCTTAATTTATACGGTATACGACTTAGGTATTTTACAATGTAATAAATAATATCTTTCACGAGTACATAATACTTTTTTAAGTGTTTCATAATGATTTTCATTGATATTTATTGAAATTAATGTTAACATGTTATTTTCAGAACATCACTTAAACAAGTGTTTAAACAATTAAAATGGTTTTCAAATTGTATGAAAGAAAAATATATAAGGAATTTCTCATTCAAATATTTTGATTATTTTTTGTGGCAAATACTCGTATTATGATGAAAATGGTACACGTAAATAAAGTTAAGATGAAAATGGTGCACTTAAAAAAACTGACAAAAACAACTCGATAAAAAAAATAACACACGATTGTAATGAACACAAGATACTTAGGTACTACAATATTACTCGGTATTATTAAAGAAAATCGCAATACTGGCTTGTTGTGGGAGGAAGTTGAGGTGCCGGGCTGTTAACCGACCAGGAAGGAGGTGGTATTTATGTTTCATTTATGTTTTTCTGGCGAAACGAAGATGATGTTGAGTTAGTTAGTAAAAATTAATAAATCATTGCCTTCTTCTTTGTCATGTTGCTTATGGCTAAGCGTCCTTATTCTCTGGTGATTTGGGACTGAGTGGATGATTCGCCTCTGCTCATCCCGATTCTGAGCCGTGATGAGTGCAACACTAGAAAAGAAAAAAATTGTAATTTCTTAAATGTTTACTTGAATCAAAAGTGTTATTACTGAGCCATTTTAAATTACAGACTACAAGGTTTGACAGGAAATATTTATCAATTTAGTGTTTATTTCCATTTTATTTTGAAATAATTTATTGCTTTCTCATTTACATTATTAATAAGACTTGGTATCAACTAGTTAAGAGAAACTATTTTATTTCTAGGTTTCAAAAATATCTCAATTAAGGAGGTATTACATTCCTCAAACATGAACAAAAAATAGTGATACACACAGGATTTTCCAACAATTTAAAAAGGAATCCTTAATGAACCCCTCTCATGGTGTAAAGGTTTGTAATTACGCGAGAGATTACGCGTGATAAGACATTAATTATCTATGATATAGGGTGTCGGCTTAGAGGTTCATGATTGGCCGCAGATCTTCTCATTCTCTGGTATTAATTAGTAATCAAGTTAAGGATGTACTTAACAGGGAACATATTCAGGGTGAGTCCGCCTACTCACCCTTGCCTACTCGTGTCCTCGTAACATCCTTACTTAGGTCTTGCCTCTTCTGCCTACAATTGTAATTTATAATTGATACCCCATTCGGATATAATTTGAAAATACTAATGAAGATGTTAAAATGTATCGGATTAAATCGTAGATATTCTTGTTAAGTGAAACTACGATACATAAAAGCATGATACCGCTTAGTTAAATAATATTATGTTTTGACACTAATTCGAACTGTTATATTTAACAGCAAGAACATATTTATTTACAATACAATATTACTTATCCATTTCTTCTAAATTAAATATAAAATAAAAATACGTTTAACCTATTTACTTTCCACTGTATTTGAAGCATATTACCTATACAAAGCGTATTTTAACAAAAATTGTATTATTCAGGCGGGTTAATTGAACTCAATAATAATAATAAATTAACATTTTACATAAAGAGCAGACTCCTCGAGGGTACTTTATTTTTTTCTACGATATAATTGAAATTTAATATTAATTAATGTTTAAATTAATTAAATGAAACATTGTGATCTTTAGATAAATATTTTTGTATTTTATACCATATACTACGAACAAAAATATTACATTATCTAACAAAAATAGGAAACCGATGTGACTAACACACAAAACATAACATGGCTAAATTGTGTATTGTAATTGTATGTCTTCTCTTTAATAATGTAAAAAATATACAATACATTTGTTAAATATAAAGCAAGACGAAACATGAAACATTGCAATATTTAAAAAAATATGTTTTAAGTTGAAATTGTATTTTGATTACACTGTAAATTGTTATTAACATTGCCTATAGTATTATTGAATTAAATTTACCCTCTTCTACAACCATATTTCTATAGTCGTATCTTACTACTTGTACATATATATTCCCCATAATACAATGGACTTCATATAGTATAAATTATAGTGTATAGTAAGTAACATGTAATTAAAATTAACTCACTTGAGGAAGACGCAGTGTGTGTGGAAATTTGTTTAGTGGTGTCCTTAAAACACAGTAAAAGGAAATAAAGTTCAATTCTTTATTTTTATTTTCCATTAATTGTGAATTTCCACAATGATTTTAACTTTCTTTAAAAACATTTTTTGTTAAATAAAATTTCCATCAAAATTTCAAATCACACTAAAAACGACAGAACCTTTGATTGATGACTCCAATAGAATTTTTTTTTATTTTGATGCTGTAAATATTTGTGATTTTCCATGTTAAGTCAGTCATTACAAATTTTTAACTTTAAAAATCCCCTTATGATACAAAAAATACAGTACCTGTTATACGAGTACCTTGGAAATTATTTGAAAAAATGCTTTATACCTTTGTTTTCCCTTGTGCCTTTTTATAAAATAAACGATATTATTTTAAATTAAGATTAGAAATCCTTATGTCAATATCCACATTATAATGAAAAATGAAATACTGAAAAAAAAGCAGATTTTTTCCGATATAACCTCTTTTTTTAATTACAATTCAAGATACGAGAATAAATGCATGTATTTTTTTCTCATTCAAAATATCCGGATTGGTGATGTTAATATATTGAGTGGCTGGGAGACAATGTTGTCTTGGACTCCAGTAGTCAAACTTACGGCTTATGAACCACTGGAATTGACAAATAACCCACAGTTTACCATCTTACGTATTGGGAATACTACTGACCGTGAAAGGCTAATACGCACGTGTGTAGTACAAACTTACGGCTTATGAACCACTGGAATTGACAAATAACCCACAGTTTACCATCTTACGTATTGGGAATACTACTGACCGTGAAAGGCTAATACGCACGTGTGTAGTACAAACTTACGGCTTCTGAACCACTGGAATTGACAAATAACCCACAGTTTACCATCTTACGTATTGGGAATACTACTGACCGTGAAAGGCTAATACGCACGTGTGTAGTACAAATGAATAAAAAAAGGCTAAGAAAATAAATATGTGTATACAATATAAAAGTGAGTGTAAGGCTTTGAAAAAGATGACCAAGGAAAATGTGGTCGGATCAAGTGAATGTGTATCTGTATATTTTGAAAGAAGACAATTTTCACAGTTAGAAAAATTGTAGGAGTTGTATAAAATGTAAAAGAGGCGATAGATATGTGACGCAATAGGTGCACTAAATATATAAAATCTTATAGATTGTTGCATTATGTATTTTGGGCTAAAGATTGACAAACACAGAAATTTATTCGATAAGACATCCACGTCATGATAATTATGAGTATTTATATCCGTTTATAATCCATTCTTTCAAGAGTATTATTAACATAATCTGCCTGAAATAAAGCTATATCGAGAGCTAAAAATAAGCTACAAATTGTTGCTTAATTATGAATAACGTGTTATTAATCCATTGAAATGTATACGCCTCTTAAATTATATTTGGAACTTTCATAGATTATCCTTGAGTGTCCTGAAAGTTGTACTATTCTTAAAGAATTAAAAATACGCCTCCCATCAAGAAGCTTTGATGTATTTATTATTATTAATTACAATCAGGACTACATTTTATCAATTACAATCAGGAAGCAAATTTTTTTCTCATCTTCGACTCTGAAAACTTAATTAAAAGAATAAATAAAGATTAGAACAAATTGGTAACTTTCATTGTTTGAGGAGCATGTTTTCGAAAGATGTCAGAACATGGGAGCTTTAAAGGCAAACTCTTATGTTTCATTATTGTCCTTTCAACGTATAATTTTCACGACCATCTGAATCAATCCGTAGATCACATATTGTGGTACTGCGATGATAATCGAATCAATAATATCCGAAGGGAAACTCCACTCAGCCTTACATAGGTTCATCTTCGGACTGGTTGGCTTCTCCGATCTAGTGGGATCAAATTATAGTTTTGATCATTTCGAAATTTTCTGTGAAAGTACTGACAACATGCTAGGCTGTTTAAATTCTACTTCACAAATATATTTACTGCATCTGGCGGTTGTATTGCTAACATATGTTATAAAGCAATTTCTGTGTGTGCACAGAAAAAAAAAAAATATTAAAAAAAATAAAAACACCCGTGACTGCGTTACGAGGACGTTTGTTTTGCATCCGGGATTTTGGAGGGCAATGGTAACCGAAGCTATGGTCTATCTATATCTGTTATTCACACACAGAATGTTTAATGTATTTGTTGTTGGATGGAAGAAACATTCATATAATCCCACCAGGTTGTACTGTGTGTAACCAAATTATAATACAATAATACACCGATTGAAAAAATCTAAGTACTTAAATTTTTCAAAACTTGTATGAAAAAAGTTATTTTTGATCTAATAACAATGAATAAATTTATACCCCGGAGGCATAAGCCAGCATATCAATTTTGGTTGAAATTCATTTTTAATGCCTTTTTTATTATCAACAATATTACAATGTTTGTATATACCAATGTTAATACATCAAAATATTCCAATTAATACAACTTTTTTTTTTCTTCTATAAAATTAACAAAATGTCTATGGTGTCTTATGCTTACTGGATTCAGAAATATTCTTCAAGTACTAGGCACGATCCAAAAATCGCATGGATTTATATTAATTACACTTTCGATATCATTCGAAATATCAATATTTATTTAATTATTTCATTCACAGCCGACCTCGAACTAACATTGTTTATTTTTGTATTCAACCAATGAAATTGAAGCTGTCAAAAATAGATTTTTTTAACGAATACTATGTCTTGAGTTTTTATTTTGAATTCCCGAATTAAATATTACAGAAAGAGTATTTACTATTGGTTCGTCTGTACTGCCATCTGTTATTAATCGATGTAAACCTTTTCAGCAGAGACTCAAACCAAATAACTGCGAACGTTTACTCCAACTCGATTCATTTCAAAATTTTCTAAAAGATGTCAGACACTAGCTGCGTATGATATAATTCGACAAAATATATATACTATATAGGTATATATAATATAATGTATGATGTATTATATTTCGACAAAACTTTATTTACTTATGTACTCTAATATATTTTTTTCTTTTTTTTTCAGGTGAGATTCTTACATTAATGAAACGAGCAAAATTACGACAGGGTTTCTGTCGTTCTTGTTTACGGTAAGTGAAATTTTAGATATAAATTCTACAAATCAACACCAATAGAACAGTATTATAGTATATGTTATGTAGTGTTATAGAATATATTTCAGGAAGTGAAAATTCGTTTGGTGACGTCAATACCACAAATTATTTGTAATTGAAGGTTAATTTATAATTTTCAGGTGATTGTATTTGAAACATTATATTCGTTATGTTCATATAATAACTAACTAAAAGCGGGGCCTTTGATTGGACTTGCTGTTTTTGAAGTGGGCAAACTTCCTTAAGTTCAAAAGCCAATAATTTCTTAATGTTTTTCACGCAGGCGTTTATTTGACACACTTAAGTCCGAATATTATTTTTAAATAAAATAATCGTCATCGCAATTTATTGAATACTAAAATAACAAAATAACACCAAATTATATGTTGTCCGGAAATGAGTTTCGTATATATGTCATTAGGACAAAATACTCGTTGCTAACTTCATTCTAATCATGCTTAATGTATAATATTATGAAATATAACATTTTAGCGCATTGTTTCCCCAAATTACTTGAATAGTTCTTTTGGCGTTATTTTGAATATGAAACAAAATATATTGTTTGTTTCGGTGATGGATGTTTTTTTCTACTGCAAGGGAAAAAATGTGACCCAAACCATAAATCAAGATACGTACAATGTATGATAACGAAATAATAAGTGATCATGTGTGTCAAAAGCTATTTATAAAATCCCGTTAAGGGGGATGCGACACTCGGAAGATGGTATCCGCTCTGAAAGGCTGATAACCTCTGATGACTACCAAATCAAGGTATAAATTACTACGACACAAGAAATTCCTGAGATACTGTAAATGTCGAAAACCACCGTCCAGAATAAAGTTATATTTCAATATAATTTTTTTTATTAAATTTGACATACAATTACGAAATATCTTTCCAGGTAATCCAAAAGATAATATTACTGGAACAAAAAGCCTTTACCAAGATAATATCAGTTCAGTTATGAGAGTATCTTAGACATATTTTGAGCAATTTTTAATGCATTTCCAAGTTCTCTCATGCTGCGTTTTTGTTCGTTTGAACAGTAAATCTGACGCAATGGCGTGATTACAACTGGTGTTTTTCTATCAAACTTTTCAAGATATCTTGAAAATACGAGTATGTTGAAATAACGATATGTCTATTTCGATATATACTAAGCAAATAATTTAAACGAATGTATGTTTGTTTTTATTATTTTAAACATATTGTTTTTTTGTATGTATATTATGGCATTGGGCCTCCCGAGCCCTGGTATGTTACAAGCTTGTACATAATTATGTATGGTAGGTAGTATGCATATACGTCCTCTTTTCTAATACTTTTTGTACATGACTGATGTTAATGTTTATGCTTTTGTATGGCGTATTTTTTAAAAAATTTGTTTTTTTGATAATTTAAAACGTTTTTTTATTAGATTTATAAACTAGCTAAGGCAAACTTATTTAATTTCCAAATATATTTTTTTAACTAAACAGAAAAGAAGAAAATTAAACTATTCTAAACTTTGGTGTTAACGAACTTTATATCTGAAAACATAGAAGTTTGAACAGTAGGAATGTTTTACATATAGTACAGAAAAGTAGAATAATGAATCGCATTTATTTCATTTTGAGAGAAATAATTTATGACTATTTACTTGTTTTGTATATCGCTAACATTTCAGTACAGGGAGAGTCGAAATTTAAAGATTATTTTGATGACCGGCCGTTTTATTGGATAAACAAATTTGTTGCAGTCAAATGTAACATTAAAACACGGATTTACAATGTAACTGCTTGATTGTTTTTTGGAAAATTTATTTCTGCATATTTGTGTACAATGTTGTTTTTGTTTCTCGTTATTTATATCATATACTATTTTTGTAAAAAAGAGATCAGAAATTTGGGGCAATATGTGGATTTTAGTGAGAATATTAACTGACTTCACTTCATTCGTCCATAATAAACATTAATTCAGATGGAGTAAGATTAGAATATTAACTGACTTCACTTCAGAATATTAACTGACTTCACTTCAGAATATTAACTGACTTCACTTCAGAATATTAACTGACTTCACTTCATTCGTCCATAATAAACATTAATTCAGATGGAGTAAGATTAGAATATTAACTGACTTCACTTCAGAATATTAACTGACTTCACTTCATTCGTCCATAATAAACATTAATTCAGATGGACTAAGATTAGAATATTAACTGACTTCACTTCAGAATATTAACTGACTTCACTTCAGAATATTAACTGACTTCACTTCAGAATATTAACTGACTTCACTTCATTCGTCCATAATAAACATTAATTCAGATGGACTAAGATTAGAATATTAACTGACTTCACTTCAGAATATTAACTGACTTCACTTCAGAATATTAACTGACTTCACTTCAGAATATTAACTGACTTCACTTCATTCGTCCATAATAAACATTAATTCAGATGGACTAAGATTAGAATATTAACTGACTTCACTTCAGAATATTAACTGACTTCACTTCAGAATATTAACTGACTTCACTTCAGAATATTAACTGACTTCACTTCAGAATATTAACTGACTTCACTTCATTCGTCCATAATAAACATTAATTCAGATGGACTAAGATTAGAATATTTGATATTAAAAATGAGTTTCAAGTTCAAGATCCGCAAGACCTTTCTTAACAGCTACTAAGTCGTGTTAGCGGCAGCGCGAATTATTACTCAAGCGTCATACAATTTTGTTATATTTATTATATATCTGTTAAAAAAAGATTCAGTGACGCAAATAAGTCATGTGAGTACAACTTGAAATGTAAATCAGATATTGATTTAATTAACCTTTTCAAATAAACAAATCGCATTGGATTTTCGTCATTAAAAAAACTACTTATTTGGTATTTTACAATGTTCCTTCCTTATGGCTATTTTACAACATAATGAAAATACTAACCCTCGAGTTTCCAGATATGATAATAACTATTATTATTTTCATAGTTTGTTTACAAAACACGTAAATACGTTCGTTGAGTAAGGATAAAAACTTTTTGTTTGACAATTAATACGACAGAACACGTAACGAAGTAATAATGAAGGTAAACTTAAGCCTGATATATAATTGTGTTTTACACTTTCGTTGTATACAGTACAATCTGGTGATCTAATTGTCGTGTAGCAATATCTTCCAGCCAACGAGAAAGACGTTAAAGAAGCCTTAAGGGAAAATCAGACTGGAATTCTTTAAAAAAAATGGGTTTCCACGTGAATCGAACCCTCAACCAGGCCACAAAGGTCGTCG
This sequence comes from Odontocerum albicorne, assembly GCA_949825065.1. NCBI lineage: Eukaryota > Metazoa > Arthropoda > Insecta > Trichoptera > Odontoceridae > Odontocerum > Odontocerum albicorne. The sequence goes on from OX463841.1 coordinate 3,572,053, forward strand.
TCGTATTTTCAGTAAAGTTAAAAAGAGCACTCTGAGATAGTTTAAACACGACAAATGAATGAAGAAATACTAACAAAATAAATATACAGTGCAAATGTGAGTAGAAGGTGTGGTTGAGGAAGATCAAAATATACAGTGCAAATGTGAGTAGAAGGTGTGGTTGAGGAAGATCAAAATATACAGTGCAAACGTGAGTAGAAGGTGTGGTTGAGGAAGATCAAAATATACAGTGCAAATGTGAGTAGAAGGTGTGGTTGAGGAAGATCAAAATATATTGTGCAAATGTGAGTAGAAGGTGTGGTTGAGGTAGATCAAAATATACAGTGCAAACGTGAGTAGAAGGTGTGGTTGAGGAAGATCAAAATATACAGTGCAAATGTGAGTAGGAGGTGTGGTTGAGGAAGATCAAAATATACAGTGCAAACGTGAGTAGAAGGTGTGGTTGAGGAAGATCAAAATATACAGTGCAAATGTGAGTAGGAGGTGTGGTTGAGGAAGATCAAAATATACAGTGCAAACGTGAGTAGAAGGTGTGGTTGAGGAAGATCAAAATATACAGTGCAAATGTGAGTAGGAGGTGTGGTTGAGGAAGATCAAAATATACAGTGCAAACGTGAGTAGAAGGTGTGGTTGAGGAAGATCAAAATATACAGTGCAAACGTGAGTAGAAGGTGTGGTTGAGGAAGATCAAAATATACAGTGCAAATGTGAGTAGGAGGTGTGGTTGAGGAAGATCAAAATATACAGTGCAAACGTGAGTAGAAGGTGTGGTTGAGGAAGATCAAAATATACAGTGCAAACGTGAGTAGAAGGTGTGGTTGAGGAAGATCAAAATATACAGTGCAAATGTGAGTAGGAGGTGTGGTTGAGGAAGATCAAAATATACAGTGCAAACGTGAGTAGAAGGTGTGGTTGAGGAAGATCAAAATATACAGTGCAAATGTGAGTAGAAGGTGTGGTTGAGGAAGATCAAAAAAATTGGGTGGGATGAAGTGATTGATATTTTGAATGAATTGAATGTACAAAAATCAGAAAAATCGTAAGGTTTGTCTGAGTAGGTATATAGATGTAAAAGACTTGTGTTACGAAAATAAAGTATGGCGCTCCCTCCTCTCGGCCTATTTCGACTGGGAAAGCAGAAAATTATCTTTCGAATGACGTATAACATTTACCATTTTGTTTTACTTTTAGTGTTCATTTTTAAATTTAAAAAAAAACGGACGCAACTTATGTTAACACCCAATACTTCGATCCAAGGAAATAAATAAATAAATATGAACACTAGTAGCGAAAGGCTTAAATAGATTAATTTAAATGACAAATTAAACCAAAATGTTTGTTGACGGTTTCCAAATCTAATTTAATTGGCAGTAAAAATATTTTAGGATAATTTACATAGATTAATAAAAAAATAAAATATCTTGATCAACATTGTTGTGACCAAAATATATTTTTAATATGAATAATTCAATTTTGAGATTAGTGTACTGGTAGTTCATATTGGGGTATTAAATTTAATCTAATCTCAAACTAATCAATGTGATGTATGGAAGCGAAGCCAGGAAATCAAGAAAAAATAATAAGAGTAGGTGCTGTAAAAATATAAAATGTAAAAAAAAAACAATAACGTAAAAATGTTAAATGCTGTAAAAGAAGGTGATTTGCGAAAAATAGCTGATATCAGAATGTATGGAAGAGTATGCAATAACCGATTAAAGGATAACTGATAGATTTTGATGTACAAGTACTCAAGAGAGAAATAATGAGATGGTTTAGATTTATCGAGAAAATTATTACAGAAAGACTTACAAAAGAAATAAATATGAATGGAATGAATGGCGTGCGATAAAGAGGTAGTCCTAGGAAAGAATGAAAGGATGAATACATATATTGAGAAATTTTCACTTCGGAAAACGTAAGATGCACGTGAAAGAACAGAGCATGTAAGTATGTACAACAGATGAGATAAATGCTGTTCGCGTGGATAGAAAGGTGTGTCGATTCGTCATATCTGCCTAGTCTAAAGGGATATGGCATAATGGTATGTATATGTATGTAAATTACTTAAAACGAGTTTTCGTAATTTTCACTAACTTAAATTTTAATATTTTTCGACAACTTGAACGGAAGCAGAATCACATCGTAACGATTATTCCGGATGGAAACACATAATCGTAAGCCATATTTTGACATTTATTATGTGTAGCGTATTCATTATGATATTTGAGGGTTTTATTTCGGTTTCTATTCTCCATTTATTCCAATCTTGTTCCAATATCAGACTTCATTTCATTTATTAATATGCGTCAGCACGTCACAAATTCAAATGTTGCGTTAAATAAATTACACTTGCGTAAATTGAATAACTAAAACGTTTTTTAAACTAGCAGTGTTTATGAGCAGCGATAAAACCTATATGTATTATATATAAACTAGTTTTAAGTTATGATGAATTTGTTCCTCATTTGTTTATTGATAAGTGTTTTTTTTTTCATTTTTGTTCGCAAACTATGACAAATATACATAGTACTCAAATATGTTTTGAGGTTTTTGCGACTCTTCGTATCAGTTGGATAAGGCTTTTCGGAGTGTTTTACCGCGTTGTTTGGCTTATTATACCGATGAATTGGAAGTCGCGCGAGCGTTCTCCGGTAGTGGAAATTTCCGGTAGTGGAAATTTCATTTCAGGAATCAACATTACGAGCACGAACTGGGACAGACCCATACGCTCACTTTACGGTCGCGAATCGGGAAGTACCCATGAGCTCACGTTGCAGTTGAAAGTTGTAGGCTCTGTTGTAGGCCAGCGGTATCCGGTGCATATCCATTTATGGAAAATTTGACTATGAACAAGCCCTAAAGACGAAAACTGCAACGTTTTCGAAATGTCGGCATCATGAGCCAAACCCAGTGGTAAAACACTGCCAAACTTATCCAACTGCTACATAGTAACATAGTACTTCCTTATCCACGGTTTCTGTCACGCAGGTCAATTACAGTTCGAAGATATTTGATAAAAAAATCATATTTATCATCAGAAGATCAATAGCCTGACACTATGTCACAATGCCTACTTCACTTTATCGCTATCATTGTCATGGGAAGAAGAATGGCGAGTATAGTACAATAAAACATTTTGAGAGCGAAGGAAGCAGAGAGAGACATTTTTGTTATAATGGTTATTTTATATAATGAGTTAGAATTGTAAATCTCTGATTGCGCTTATTTATAAATTAAATATTATCTTATGCATTTGTGTATAGGAATAAACATAGCACATAATTATAGGGTTCGTTACTATCTGCGGTTTTAGAAATTCACTGGGGGTCTTGGAACGTATTTCATGCAGATAAAGGGGGACAGATACAGTCCTATAAAATGTTGCGTAAAGAGTGTTAAGGTACTCAGGACATATGGAGAGAACGAATAATTAAATAATGATCAAACAAATATTAAAGTCAGATGTTCATGGTGCAATCGGTAAAGCGAGAAATATGTTGCTGGATCAAGTGTACAAGATTGTGAAATAATGTAAAGTGTGATATGCGAATAATATAAGATTGTGTTAGACGAAGTATAAGAGTGTGAAGAAAGCGAATTTTTTGGATAGAAAAGTTTAGGTTCTCTGTCTATCCCGCAACGGACACGCTACGACGATATTTGTTATATGTTGTATATATAATCATATTACCGTTAGTTTATGCTCTCTGTCTATCCCGCAACGGACACGCTACGACGATATTTGTTATATGTTGTATGTATAATCATATTACCGTTAGTTTATGCTCTCTGTCTATCCCGCAACGGACACGCTACGACGATATTTGTTATATGTTGTATGTATAATCATATTACCGTTAGTTTATGCTCTCTGTCTATCCCGCAACGGGCACGCTACGACGATATTTGTTATATGTTGTATGTATAATCATATTACCGTTAGTTTATGCTCTCTGTCTATCCCGCAACGGGCACGCTACGACGATATTTGTTTTATGTTGTATGTATAATCATATTACCGTTAGTTTATGCTCTCTGTCTATCCCGCAACGGGCACGCTACGACGATATTTGTTATATGTTGTATGTATAATCATATTACAGTTAGTTTTGATTATATTGATTGATTGAGTACAATTACTTTTCTAGGAAAATAAATCTTCAAATATAATAAAGAAGCAGACCCTTTACACTTGAGTGAAAACTTAAGATTTTGAGGAAATAATTTGGAATAAATGAATCGATAACTTTAAATTAATAATTGCTTTTCTTTTCATAGACACTAAATGTTACCATAACACTCAAAAAAAGATTGGTTTAAATCAGTAACAAAACAAATATTTCAAAACTTTGAATTTATAAAAGGGTTTTTAATGTAAAAATTAAACACTTTAAAATTGTTGATTTAATTTCTAATAATTTGTGAATAAAAAACGTTATGTAATATTTTCTTGTCTGATTATTAAAAATATATGTCGCCAAAACCTGTTTCAAGTGAGATGTTATACTAGTTGTATCTTCACGTCCATAATATATCAAGGTCTATTACTTAGGGCCGAACATTCGTAATAGCTCTTTGAGGACTTACTAAAAAACATTCTTATTTTTATTGAGATTTTTACGAGTTTATGGTTTAGTGTTTTTTACATTGATGTCACTTGTTCGCCTTGTTTTTTTACATTGATGTCATATGTTGATTAAAAATATATCATGTATCTGAATATACTCGTAATATTGTACAATGCATATTTAATTTAAAGCTGCTAGTTTCTGTTTGTCTAATCCCACTTCAATCTCATATTAAATAAAAACATTCATATCACCTAATATGGTTTTATTTAAAAAAATAACTCAACGTGTCAATCAATCATTTCATTTTTAACAATGTGATACCATTAAATATATTTTTTTACTATTATGCGCAATACCTCCTGCCGGCTTCCGTGGCCTAGTTTGTAAAACGTCTATTATTCAACTCGGGGGTTGTAGTTTCAATTCTTGTTGCTACCCAGATTTTACAAAATAGATATTTGAACGCATTTATGGTTGGTTGTACTGTACAGTAAAATTGTATTGTAATATAACATAATATGATAGAATATTTAAAATTTGCATCGATTTTACAGAAAGGCGAACCGTAGGGGGGTTAAACATATAACAATGCATAAAGAGTCACACTTTTGTGGATATAAAAAATCACTTCACTAGCAAGGCCTTTAACGAAATGGCCTCACTTCTTAATCGCACGATTATCCCCATACTCGTACACATTTCTAACCGCATTATAATCTCCACAACCACATACAAATTATTTCCGACAACTACTCATTACACGCTCTACATTCGCATATTTACAAATTTTCTTGACAAAATATTTTAATTTCTTTATAATTTCAACATTTGATTGAAAAACTATCCCTATCAAAAACATAATCTATTGTCGTGAATTATAGGTTTATTTTATGACGATGTTGAAAAATATATTCACTTTAAATTTATTTGTTCCATTTCACAGAGAACTTTTTGTAAATTTAAGAAAATGAACATAACAAAGAAAATTTTGAATTTGTATACCCTGAATTGTCGAATAAATGAAAGCCGAGAGCTTAGAGATAAACAAAGATAATCTTCTTTTGTGAGATCAAAGCCTTCTTTCAATATTCACAAACCATCGCACACTCCTTTTGATATTCGGGTAAATAAATAATATAGTATAATGGTCTTAAATTCGACATTCACAAGCGTTAAATAATAATTTTACTACGATATTCAATGTGATAGCATTTTTTTCATATGTGTATTTATGTTACTAATCTGTAAGCCCAATCTTATCAATCCGATCTGCAAGCCCAGTCAGGGCTGCAGGAGAAGTGGATTTGGTATTACTTGTAAGAACGTGAAGGAGTGACGAGGCAGAGTGAGGTCCTTACATAACCAATCCGACGGACAAAATCAAACGCAGTAGAGTCCTCTGTGACTAAAATAGGGAGAGATGGAAAATCGTCGTAGATAGAGTTGGACAGGTGGACTGGATAGGTCACGACCCTCAGTTTTGAGGAACCATCCAAGAAGAATCTGCATTAATGATGTATTGTACGAGTAATAGACGTCTATCGAAATCAAATTTGTCTTACAGCGCTGTAAAACTCTCGCTGAAAATATAAATGTTAAAAACTCAAGAAAGCTGTAATTTTTGTACATAAAATAAAAGATACATGACTAATGTCATATATGACCCGTGGATATTAGGTGAAACACGGTTGTCCTATCTGAACTCTCTATTTCCTTCAATAAAAATTGGTTTAAACAAACATACATATATCCCATATGCCATTTTTCTGTCGGGGTAGGCAGATAAGACAAGGTGTCAGACTTTTTTTACTCGACCTACATCCTAAGCTTCTTCCACATTCATACGCCCTCTCATATAACTCGTAAGATTTTTCTTGACTTCCTACGTTTCACTTTATCCAACCATACATACACACGCGTTCCTTTGTCTTCCTCTCATACGCCTTCCACCCGCATTTGCACATTTATTTACTTAGTCTTTCTTCATTAATTCGTTTCACATGCCCCGTTTAATTACGCGAAAATAATTTTGAAAATGAAATTATTATCAGATTATTTTCATCTTCTTCTTCTTGATGTGCCCTGTCAGGTCCCCCCGACGTTGGCAATCACTCTGGCGAAGGCTTCTCTGTCTTGCGCGACCCGGAACAGCTCCTCCACACGTCTCATTCCGGTCCAGTCTCTTATATTTCGCAGCCAAGACGTTTGCCTTCTTCTCTCCATAGTGATATCCTGGGAATGATAATCAGGGTGGTTTCCCGTTGCCTTCCCTGATAGGTGTTTCTGTAGGGGTCACCCTCCCTTAGCCGGGGGGGTCCGGTTTTATGGCGCCGGACACTCGCACATTCATCCTCATTATTTTCATATTCATATCAAATGATATTGTTTTTTTTTTTTAAAGAAAGTAATTAATATATTTGTTTTGATATTTTAAAATGAAATAAATCTATAAAGAAAATAAAATCTTTAGAAATGTTATTCAAAGGCTAAACTTATAACGTAGAAAAGCAACAGAAACACAAAAATAGTGAAAATCCTCTCTCTGTGTGTTACACTCACGTCATTGAATATTTTAAGCAATGTGCGATTTATGTATTGAATTATCATGAAGGTAAATAATGCATAGGATTTTTCCGTTCTTGGAAATGAATTTGGTGCATACATAATGCGATGCAATGAATAATGGAGAGTCTACTGTTAATAGACCTGGTTGGGTGTACATTATGTTGTCCTTATTCCTGGCTAAGAGCATGCCATAATATAATACGGAGTCGGAATAATAAATTCAACCAGACTGTCTTGTTTATTGGAATTAAAATACATTCCGATTTAGGCATTGATTTGCTATAATTTTGTAATCATCATAATTGACTGTACTGCCTCGGGAGTCTTTATCCTCCTTCAATAACATTTTTCACCATCTTTTTTCATATGTCAGGCTTCTCCAGCTGGGTGTTACGGCTATATTTGTATGCTTAGTAGCATCATCCTTCCATCAAAGTCATGGCCTATCAAATCAGATATTCTGTCTTCATATCAAATCAACTGTCTTCAAGGCTATTGTCCAAAATACTTCTAGACATTTGACCGTTATCCATTCATGTCAAATGGCCTGCCCAACGAAGATGGATTGAATCTAGAAGAGGTCTTATGATTCTCGATTGTAATGAATGCGCCACGAATCGCCTTTTTGCACTGGTCCATAGATCTTCCGCGAAACCCATTTTTTCAACGATGACCAGGGATCTTTTGCTAGTCGTTGTAAATGTTCAATAATCTAGCCCAGAGGTGACCATGGCTTTAAACACTGTCTTATGTTATACATCAGAATCTTGGTGCAATGTGAGAGCAATCGAGCCTTTAGCTGAGTGTATAAATCAAGGTTGTATTAGTTGACTGCTCTTATTTTTCACTTTATTCCCTCTTTGATATTGACTAGCAATTTAAAATAAGCAAAACATTTTACTCTCTGGAATAGATAGTTGATAGATCTTCAGTGTTTCTTGTAAGATTGATCAAAATTTAAATATGTTGTGTTTTAAATAAATAAATCCTCAAACCCATAACTCTCACCTATCTATCCATAGCGTTATTTGTCTCGATAAGCACGTTTCTAGATATTGCGATGATACAATGTTTGTACAAGATTTGTCATCGCTGTTGCTAGACCTCATAATTGAGGATCCCCTCGTTACTCCAACTTCAATCTCGAGCAGTTCCTCCACGTCGATAATGTAATATTCAGTGAAAAAATAGCCGGGTCCTAAATACGCACTCCCTCCCGCAGGTGTCACATATATATGTATCCTGCAGAGTTACCTTATAATGCTGACGCACGTTTGCAGTACGCTGACTGTTTCTCAAATTTCTAGTAGTTGGGATGTTATCAGCCTGAGAATAGATAGCTCTTCACTTTCCACGATCCAGAGCCACCAGCCCCCAGTCACCCCTCATAAAGTAAATGACTTTCGCAGACGGTCCTTATAGCGCTTCCTCTACCCACCAAACCTTTGTTTGTCCATTACTTCTCCGTATAAGAGACGCTTTTTGGAAGTCTATGACTGCCCAAAAGGCGATCATCTTGGTGTGGTTATCCAGGCATAGAAATAAGAGACCAAGTTGTTTTTAGGGCACCTTTTTCAGCCCTTTCCTTCCTTTGACGGGGACCAAATTGCTCCTGAATAAGATTGCTCCGTCATCTGTGCCGCTGCCGACTCAGGATCAGATGATACACCAAGGTGAGGCATCGGCATGTTGGGTGCCATTATGGATAAGGATGCTGTTAAAATAAAATGAATAAGTAGAGGATTGAGGGTGGGAGGTAAATTTATAGGGAGGGGAAATAAATTGGGAAAGGAGTCCCTCCTCCTTTATCCGGGCTTGGGACCGGCTCCGTCGTTTGATTAAAGACGTTCATCAAGATACGGAGGTGGAGTTAATTATATAATATTACCATTGATTTTAACCCCTGAATCCCAAATCACTTTTTCCAAAGCGCTGTTAAACACCTATAGTTTTATTAATGGGGTCACAAACAATGTTGTATTCTGACCACGGATATGGTGAGAAGTACCATACAAATAAATTATTTGTAACATACTTAAATGTTTTTATACAATATATTATACGAAAATGTTACTTTACTTTATGAAAATAATGGGGATGAAACTTACCTCTTTTGATGCCTTTATGCACTATTTATTGTATGTAGTTTGTTATAAAACATATATGATACCTATATCCACGAGACTTATGTGCGGAATTTTGTTTCTTTAAACACTGCGCTTTGCCTTTCGAATAGCATAACTTTTTGTACGGTTTATTTTCATAGTAAAAGGATAACTAAGATTTCAGTCATACATATAATTTTTCTTCAATAAAAATATTAGTCATTAAAAAATACGTATTATCAAGTACCTTACAACTTTTTTTAAATGTAAGTAAGCCATTAATAGTAAACTCGAATATCAAAGTTAATTTCCAACTTTTCGACATGAAAGTGGTTCTTCGTGCTGAATGGTCGAGAAATTACTACAAGTACGTCTCTGTAGTAGCTGGAACTTCGCTGTACTTCCAGAAATTTATTTCCGACAATAGATTTTGTGCCGTGGTGGCATATCGCAATTTACAAATGGCACGGCAGGAGAACACTATATACCTTAACAGTAAGAGGTGGTGCAACAAAAACAACTTGTTTAATTATTAAGGCTTTTGAATAGTTTGCTTTGTATATTTCATAGGAAATCTGCGCTAATCTTAGACCCTTAAAGCTTGTATGCCTTTATGACGTACTATTATGGTGTACAATTTACTATACTTTCTGATAAGTCTTATAAAATGTTATGGTTATAAAGGGAGGCCCAATAAGAACGCCGTATTTAAATCAATAACTCAACACGAAAGAACAGCGCTTTCTTATTATTAAAATTCATTATAAATATGGGAAAGTTTTGCTGAAACAGTTTGTAAACTTCGTGGAATTTTCGGTCGAAATAATGGTCCAAATGAATCATCAATTCGAAGATTAATTAAAAATTTTAAGAAACTGGTTCGGTTCTGGACAAAAAGTCACCCAATGAGTCCTCGTAGCGAGCGTTCACTCAAAAGCATTGCCGCAGTGAGAGAAACTGTTACTGAAACCCCAGGGACATTAATGCTTGCTCACCGACCGTCGTGGCGATAACACGTGTTGTGATTTCTCCTTTGTGAATTGCCTTTTTTACAAGGATACTGTGACATAATGTCAACAAAAACCAATGGATCGTGTTGTGAAGTGTCTAAGCAGCTGCTAAACACAATGAAACTGTTATTATCGCGAATAGATTCCCTGGAAAATAAAATTGACAAAATAGTGCCAAGTGATAGCATATCTTCAGTGTGTATAACTCCCGTGTCTCCGCAGCTCGCCGGTACCGTTGGAATGGCCAGTGCAACACATGTGTTAGCTAGCCATAAAGGAACCATTTCTCAAGTGGACAACTGCGCACCCTCCGCTCCCGCTCACACCCCCGCTAACCTCACAGCGCACTCTGTCGTTCCAGCCCCAGCACGCCCTATACCTGCAGCCAGGACCCCAAACCCAGATGTTAACGCAGCCCGAGCATCGTACGCCACTACCACCATGAAGAATTCACGGCCTCTCAAACCTGGGGTCGCGGTGGAAAAGCGAATAACCAGAGGAGTAGCAGCAGCAGCGCAACCTAAAAATAGCTCTCCGCAACCTGACACTCGAACACGAAACACAGGCCGCTCATCGTCAGACGATGATAAAAATACAACTAATACGTTGAAGAATCTAAATGAATCAGAGGAGCCCACAGCCACAGTGACTCACGGTGTTTGGACAGAAGTTCGGAAAAAAAGAACTGTAATTCGTGGCACATTGCACAGTGAAATGAACACCAATAAATTTGTTTTTTACCATTGCTATCCTCTTCATCGTGAAACGACTGAAGAGGATTTAGAAATATACTTAAAAAAATTGGATGCTACCGGCTCATTCAAAGTGTCGAAATTGAAATCCCGCGGTGACTACTCGTCATTCAAGATCGGAATAGAGGTAAGCAAGACCGAATCAATTTTGTCTCCAAGTAATTGGCCCCGTAAAACCTTTTTGAAAAAATGGATAACCAATTTGGAGGCTCCTAAACTACCGAGCCATTACTGACAGAATGGGAAAGAGAAGCGAAATACTTCGTCTCTCACAATACTTAATGCGTACTATCAGAATGTGCGCGGCTTGAAGACGAAGACAATAAATTTTTTCAACAATGTTGCTGCTTCCAATCACTCTCTGATTGCACTTACCGAGACGTGGTTGGACGCCTCTGTCTATAGCCGTGAGCTTTTTGATGGTAATTATTTAGTATTCCGACGCGATCGCTCGACCGCTGATGGAGTCTCCGCACACCGTGGTGGCGGCGTGTTACTTGGATTGAGAAACTCTGATTCGGTTCTTGCTGAACGAGTGTCATTCCTAGAAACGAGTAATGAAGATCTCTGGGTTAAAATCACGGTAAATAGTTTTTTAGTAATATTTGTATGCGTTGTTTACTTCCCACCGAATACAACCGAGGAGAAATACTCACTCTTCTGTACCAACATTTTAGCTCATGTAAATTACATACGAGATAGAAAAGTAGTAATTCTTGGCGATTTTAACTTAAATAGCGCGATAGGGGCACGGGGGGTTCATAACGAATTTTTGTGTGTTTCAACTGCCTACAGCTTGATACAATTTAATAATATCAATAATTTTAACGGCAGGCTTCTAGATTTAATATATTCAAATATTAGCACCAAGGTGCAACACGCCCCTTTTCATCTCGTACCAGAAGATCTTCATCACCCGGCACTAGAATTCGATCTCACAGTCTTCTTGATCAAGGATAAAATAAATGCGTCTCCAAAAAAATTTGAGAATCCAGTGTTTAAAAAATGGCGATTTGACAAAGGAGATTTCCATTCCTTATATCTGAAGACAAGGGATATTAACTGGGATCCCTTATATTCAATTTTAGACGTGAACGAGGCGGTAGCATATTTGTATGAACATGTTTATTGCGTATTTGATGAGTGCTTTCCCGTAAAACCAAAAGAGCTACGTAAGTGGCAATACCCGAGGTGGTTCACAAGTGAAATTGTTGGGAATATTAGACTTAAAGATTCTCTTCACAAAAAATGGAAACACTCTTGTCGTCTGAGTGACTACGATGCGTTCAAAAGTGCTCGCGCTCAGCTCAAACATAACATTCGCACGGCCTATAAAGACTTCATAAGGAACTTAGAATGTCGAATGGTACGTGAACCAAAACTATTTTGGAATCATATTAAATCCATGCGTAACGATTCTCCAGTGCTTAATGTTATGAATTGGGATGGGAATCAAATAACTGGTCCCGAAATATCTTCTGCATTCGCAAATTATTTTTCAACAGTTTATTGTAGGGACTCCGAGGCATTTGTTTTTGATGAACACCATACTTCCTCGGGATTTAAGCTAAGCATCACTACATTTGATATACTCAAACAAATAAAGTTGATGAAAAACACGAAAGCAGTCGGGCCGGACGGAGTACCTACATTTTTTCTTAAGGGCTGTAGTGAATTGCTTTCTGCACCTCTTGCTTACATATTTAATCTTGTCTTCCGAGTCCATACTTTTCCAAGTGAATGGAAAAAGACTCGAGTTATTCCCATATTTAAAAATGGTTCTAAGGACGATATAACCAACTACAGACCTATCGCCATACTTTCTTCAATAGCTAAGCTCCTAGAAATGTTTATGGATCGCACACTAAGGTCGTTAGTGGACCCATACATAATTGATGAGCAGCATGGCTTCAGAAGAGGCAGATCTACTGAATCTAATCTGATGGTCTTCACCGACTATGTTTCAAGGGCTGTAGATAGTGGCAATCAGATTGATTGTTCGTATCATGACTTTGCAAAAGCTTTTGATCGCGTCAATCACAAAAAAATATTAGAAAAAATGAGTGAACTTGGGATCCCAGGTAACTTACTAAGGCTACTGTCAGATTATCTTACAGATAGAAAACAATTTGTTTCACATGGAATCTACAACTCCGATTACTTCACTGCCTACTCAGGTGTTCCGCAGGGGTCTAATCTTGGACCTACCTTATTTCTTATTTTTATTAATGATATAGGTAGAGTTATAAAAAAATCCACGTTTCTTCTATTTGCTGATGACCTCAAAATCTTTCAAAAAATTCGTTCTTATACCGACTGCTTAGACCTACAGGCAGATCTCAACAACGTTTGTGAGTGGAGCCACAATAATAAATTATATTTCAACGCATCAAAGTGCAAAATTATGTCGTATCATCGCTCACACGTCTTGAAATTCCATAGATATACACTAGAATCTATACCTATTCCCCGCACAGATAATATTAAAGATCTGGGTGTCTTGTTCCACAGCAATCTCGCGTTTGGTCCTCACATAGAAGTTATGTGCAACTCAGCTTATAAAACTCTAGGATTTGTTATGAGAATCTCTAAGTCGTTTGAAAACCAATTGGTGCTCAAAACGTTGTTTAATTCATTGATCCGTAGCAAACTAGAAAGCAATGCTTGCATTTGGAGCCCGGTGGGGGCGCAGAACTCGCTCATGGTGGAGAAAGTACAAAAAAAATATCTACGATATCTCTACATGAGTGAGTTTGGTGTCTATCCGTGGCTATATCCTACGCAGTTTCTGCTGGGCATGCTCGGGTATAACTCCTTGAGCGTAAGAAGAGATCTGCGTCTCTTGGTATACGTTGTCAAACTCGTTCGAGGAGTTGTGAGCTGTCCAGCATTACTACAAAGATTAGCGTTAAATGTTCCTAACAATTACACTAGACTGCGCCGGCAGGAACTGTTCTCAATAACATACGCAAGAACGGGTCTTCCAGCCGCTATGCCTGTTGGAAGGGCCTTAACTCTTCTTAACGGGACTGCTTCGGATATTGACATATTTCATATCACATTACCAAAAGCAAAAGTAAATTTTCTTCTTAGATTAAGCGCGTTAGAAAGCACTCATCAACATACTTAAGTGACTGAATATATATGTAACATACGTTTGTGTGTAAATACTCGTTTGTATACATATGCATTATTTTTTACTTTATATAATTTAAAAAAAAAAAAAATTTCCCTGTAATTTTTCTTCTTTTTCAATGTCTTGTATTTTTCAATGTAATTGGGCTAAGCCTGTTTTGAAAAAATAAATAAATAAATAAATAAATAAATAAATTCATCATCGTTCACAAAAATTAGACGTTTCAACAAGCACCTTACAGCGAATTCTCGCAAAAGATCTGGATCTGCATGCTTACAGACCATTTTACAAAATTTGGCGCTCTTATTGGGACACCCTATATACGAATATTAAACACATAAACTATACTCCACCTTAAGCCGAATGTGTCACATTCACATATTGAAAGATCTACAAAGGCTTCTTTCCTTGATTAGTTTTCTGTGGCTTTCTTACTAAATGTGTTTTCTAAACGTATACTGATGCGGAGAAGTACCTAACTAACAGTCAGTGCTACCACCTTCCTAACCGTATACTCAACTTATAAATCTATTTATTTTGTATTGTTTTTAGTCTGTCAATAATAGTGGGTTCGAATCCCGAACTAGAGTACTTTTGAAAAGAGCCTGCTCTCTAAACGGTGTTATATAAATAATATGTTTATCATTATTGTTACAAAATTTCGTAAAAGTCTAACTGTATTCAGCCATGACCTTAAAAATCTGATAATAATCTTACAAGCTTTATTGATTTTCCACTTTGTAAGGAATTCTAGTCTCGCAACCCTTACGATAAAGGTTCTTCTGGTTGGGTTGTGGTCATCCATTATTATAAGATAATTTTCATTTAAACCTTTTACCTTGAAATGATCCTCTATATCACCTTCATCGATGAGTGTCAAATACTATAGTCTCGTGCACTCTGTACATCGATGAGTGTCAAATAGTATCGTGCACTCTGTACATCGATGAGTGTCAAATAGTCTCGTGCACTCTGTACATCGATGAGTGTCAAATAGTCTCGTGCACTCTGTACATCGATGAGTGTCAAATAGTCTCGTGCACTCTGTACATCGATGAGTGTCAAATAGTCTCGTGCACTCTGTACATCGATGAGTGTCAAATAGTATCGTGCACTCTGTACATCGATGAGTGTCAAATAGTCTCGTGCACTCTGTACATCGATGAGTGTCAAATAGTCTCGTGCACTCTGTACATCGATGAGTGTCAAATAGTCTCGTGCACTCTGTACATCGATGAGTGTCAAATAGTCTCGTGCACTCTGTACATCGATGAGTGTCAAATAGTATCGTGCACTCTGTACATCGATGAGTGTCAAATAGTCTCGTGCACTCTGTACATCGATGAGTGTCAAATAGTCTCGTGCATTCTGTACATCGATGAGTGTCAAATAGTCTCGTGCACTCTGTACATCGATGAGTGTCAAATAGTCTCGTGCACTCTGTACATCGATGAGTGTCAAATAGTCTCGTGCACTCTGTACATCGATGAGTGTCAAATAGTCTCGTGCATTCTGTACATCGATGAGTGTCAAATAGTCTCGTGCACTCTGTACATCGATGAGTGTCAAATAGTCTCGTGCACTCTGTACATCGATGAGTGTCAAATAGTCTCGTGCACTCTGTACATCGATGAGTGTCAAATAGTCTCGTGCACTCTGTACATCGATGAGTGTCAAATAGTCTCGTGCACTCTGTACATCGATGAGTGTCAAATAGTCTCGTGCACTCTGTACATCGATGAGTGTCAAATAGTCTCGTGCGCTCTGTACATCGATGAGTGTCAAATAGTCTCGTGCACTCTGTACATCGATGAGTGTCAAATAGTCTCGTGCACTCTGTACATCGATGAGTGTCAAATAGTCTCGTGCACTCTGTACATCGATGAGTGTCAAATAGTCTCGTGCACTCTGTACATCGATGAGTGTCAAATAGTCTCGTGCACTCTGTACATCGATGAGTGTCAAATAGTCTCGTGCACTCTGTACAATTAGGAATGAGAAAAAACCATTTTGTTGTTAAATTAAGTTTTTTTATCAATCTATTATAATTAATTCTGAATTGACGAATAAATAAACTGTTTATTTAATTATTCCTTGGGTAAAGTTTTATAATTATATAGTTCGTTGTATATTGTACAACCTGGTGGTACTGTGGCAATATCTTCCAATCAACCACAAAGATGTTAAAAAAGGCCTTAAGTGAAAACTAAACTATTTTTTTTTTATTTGGGTTCCAATGGGATTTGAACGCGCAACCTCCGGGTTAGGAGACAGGCTTCATACCGACTAGACCACTGAGATCGCCCGTTTCTACCAAAGAGGTTATCTTTTCTTTGAATCCCTATCCGACAGTTCTTCTCGGTCGCAAGATACCCTTTACATTCTGTTTTAGATATAATTCTCTTATATTCCATTTACTTAACATCACGTATTTTAGGTCGTGAATATTATTTTTAAGTATTCTTTGTTTTGCATCACTTTTTTTCGTAGAATCTAAAAACTAAATACTCACAGAAATAAAAAAAATTTTGGTTGTTTAAGGTGGAGTATCGATACAAGGGATTTTAATATATGTATGTTATATGGCATAAACCGAATGTGCAAGATTGTCGTCTCATACAAAAAATCCTAACGCTGACCATTCGTGGCATAAATATTTTAATCTCTATAACATACATATGTGGTAGGCACAGAGGACAGATCTCCAAACTTTTCTTTGTAAGCACACAATTTTCGCCTTCTCCACATTCAAACATCTCGTCATGTACAATCTTCCATTATTCATACTTCTCCCTTTGTCTTCTTTCAAAATCTGATACTCTACGACCATATCTTAGTGCACGCACCTCCACAGTATTAATCTTACTCTTATCCTTCTTCTGCCACGTCCAAAATTCATTATTATTAAGTGCTCCATTTACCTTGTTCCCTGTCCCTACCCTTCTTTTAATAAACCTTATCAAATCAGCCATCACACGTAAACATACTTCCCAGATAACAGAACTCATTAACCTGCCCCATTTTTTTGACGTTCTGAGTTACCAATACATCTCACACACCACTCTTTTTTTTACCCCACTTATTTTTATAATCATAGCCTTTGATTTAGTTACATTTATTTTTAAACCTTTTACTAGACATACGAGTATATCATATTACATCCCTTAAACATATCATATCCCCTGAACCGCCTTAATTTTCAGCAAGCATAGCCATATCATTACCTTCTTGAATTTAAAATAAAACAATTTCTAATAAAATAAACGTAGAGTTTTCTTATAATTCAAACTAAGTTTTACCTCACCCAGTATCTTAACGCGAATGTACTCGTAAGTTTGTTGGGTGTAGTTTCAACGTTTGTTCGTATCTTATTAATTTATTTTGCCTTTCAAGATACATTTAAATTGTTTCCTGTTTTGTTGAATTTTATTTCTTTTGAAATTGTTCCAAGAGTTTATTCCATGAATGTTTATCTCTTTGTACTTTTCTTTTAATTTCAATTTAAAACATGATTCATGTACCACTCAATGTTGACAAGTAAGTAAAGTAAAAATTTGTTAAAAGATGACATTTCAAATTTATAGTTTTTTTATCTAAAAATCATCATTTCAATTAATTTCATTTGAATTTCAAATAATTTCATTTGATGTTGATGGGCCATTGTTCATAAAATTATAATAATAAAAAAAAGCCAAAATTAATTTCATGAAAAGATATTTAAGGCTTCTTGGACATCCCTTAGGGATAAAACGCTTGATCGAACAGCCTGTACGTGTTACGAAAGGTTAAGGGTCTACAAGAGTTATATGGTAATCAGGAAAAAGTTGTTGAATGCTTCCAATAGTGTTAAATTCAGCAAATGCTTCAAAATTTATAATGGGGAACCAATTGTATTGGAAAAGAATTTTTGGATGACGTTTAAAAATATGTCATTAAAATATTAACTTTTAATTTTCAATATAATGAACATAAAAATATTTAATTTTTCTTGAACGTTTCTGAATACTCAATAGGAGCGTCTTTTAAAATTGTCACTGAATATATATACTATATTTTTTAAAGCATATCAATTCAGTTCAATGAATATTTCAGTTTTGGAAAATTTATTTTGCTGAAATAACTTTCTCAAGCGTAAAACCAATAAGAGTGCAAGATAAATAAAAATACTTCAAAGACTTATCAAAAGCATTGTTTCTGGAAATTCATGTTTTTATTATTTCCGCTTTTTACTTTTTTTTAAACGAAATTCAACTGAAAGGAGCCGAACAAATTCTGTAGAAATGCGTACACTGAGAAAAACACATAGGATGACAATGTATGACACAATGCGGAATGAAGTGATTATGTCTATATGTGAACTTAAGGCTGGTGTATTAAGTGAGATGAAATAAAAAAGAGCATTTTGAGATGGCTTAGGTACGTGGAACGAATGAATAAAGAAAGGCTTACAAAAGATTTACAGTGCACTTGTGAATAGAAGGCGTGGTAGATGAAGACCAAGGACAGAATAGTATGATCGAATGAATGATATTTTGAAAGAAGGAAATGTAAAAATTAACAGAAATCGTAGGAATGTTATGAGAAGATTTTTATGGACGTGGAAGAGGCGATAAGTGCGTGTCGCAATAGAAAAGTATAGAGCTCTCTCGTCTCTGCCTACCTCGATTGGGAGATGACGTGATGTTTTTGTATGCAAATAAACCTTTAATAACATTACCAATTAGGTAAATTGATGTTGATTTCAAAATATTTAAATAGGAGTATGTGACAGGTATTCAAAGATCGATTTTTTTTAACTAAAATGGAAAGTTTGTCTTTTAAAATGTAGACATTTTCAAACAATTTACTATTAAACACAATTTCTCTTCTCTTGACTTTGATTTCATTGTTTGATTGTTAAAATCTTTAATGTACAATAAACTCGTATTTTTTATCAAAAATAAAATTACATATTTACATATGATATACATGAACCAAGGAACAATCTGTCTTTGGCCATATTTGCAGTTGCAATTGTTTTATTTTGTTGTTAAGAGCAATTCATTGAAACATTTAAAAAAATGAAAAAGCTAAAGAGTTTACTTGAAAAAAATTGTTCACATTCATAAAGGTGCTTTTGGTTCTATGAATTCTTACATTGAAAACCGAGTGTAATTCGAATAACAAGTGATAAAAATAAATGTTGGCATTCAAAAGATTAATTAGACTTCAAATTGATACAATAGATTTCCAAAATTCATAAATGTTAAACCTCAAGTTTGTGTAAAAAAACTTTAATCCTGATTAATTTTTTGAACAATGAACCCTTTTTTCTTTTGTTTTTCAAAAATACCATCCACAATTTTTCAACGAGTTTGATCAGATTAAAATTGATAGGGGTGAAAGGATAAACGATGAGCTCTCGAAGGCTAATATATTTTTTCAAAGGGATCTTGAATTATCAATTATTGATTTTTCAGCATTCTCAGAATGGTTCACAATCCTAAAAGTTTTTAAACGAAGGACATATTTTTTATATTTTTTTTAATTAGCCGTTTTATACGAAGTTTATTTTAACTATCATCATTTTCATAAGTCACTTCAAATTATTAATGTAAGTTTAATTTAAACCGCTTGTAAAACAAATGACTCAATTAAACACACTTATCAATTTAAGTTATTATAAAATGCATTAATCCATTTTTGTTTCACATTTAAAATAACGCTACTTAGCATTGAATTGACATCAGGCATACTGTATAATATAATTTTCAATGTAATTTTGAATGTAGAAGCTGAAACTAGCGTATGACATTGGGGTTTGTTAACAACATATTTTTAACAAGTAAGATTGGAAAGAATACTAAACAGAATAGGGATCATTAAAGAGAAACATGAAAAGAGAGGATGCAGGCTGGACTCGAACCAACAACCTCTATTCTCATGATAGCCGCTTTACCAGTTTAGCCACCGCTTCACATCCCTGTCCTTTTGGAAACATCCCCTTAAACAACCCTAGACCGCTTACTTACCTTACTCTAATGCTTTCATTATTTTTTTTATTGATAATATATCCACAGGCTGTATCTCACCAGTGTGCAAATGTCTCGAACACAATCAGATATTTTACGAAGATACTTTATCATGAATTATTTTTCATTAGTGCATGTGTTGTCCTTATATGATAAAGGCATTTTTTCTCAAAGAATTCCGAGTATTGATTTTTTTGCTTCTACATTTCCCCGTTCGATATATTTATTATTGTGATCAATCGAAAATATATATTTTTAGTTTATGATCATTTAACGTATTTTTATATAATATTATTTATATATATTTTAGCTCACACCATGCTTTCTTGGTTAATATGTAAGATTAGTAAGAATAATATTGTATAAGGCTCATTACAGAATAATAAACGGAATAATTATTCTATTATGTGTATTATTCTTTCCAATCTTACATATAAACCAAGAAAGTACGGTGTGTGCTAAAAAAATATATATGTTATGAATAACATTACATAAAAATATGATTTTCGTTTTAAATTATTTTTCAGGTTTTGGAACTTTTACATTCGAAAAAAAATTATTATTTTCAGTAAATAAGGTATTTGATTTTCAATAAAATAAAATAACTTTTATTTTTTTTAAAATACATCTTAGGATTTAAAAGTCTTTTTTTTTTGTTTGTATTATTTTTTTACTTTAGAATACTTCACCTCAGATCCATAACTTATTTTCTTTGTTTAAACAGATAATTTTAATGTTTAAAAGAACACGTGTAATAATAATAATATAATCAAGTGAAAAATAAGTGTGCGTTCAGTAATTTTCAACTCCACAAAATAAATACAAACACCTCTTAAGACTTAAGACAGTGCTATTATTTCTTATTTCATTTTATTTCAAATTTGATATAGGGCTAACATAAAGTGCATAATGCTAGAAAAAACTAGAAATAAAAGTCTTAAAATAATAACAATATGAACAAACGATGACCTCTGTGATCTTGTTGGTAAGACCCGACGGTTGCGCGTTCAAATCCTACTGGAACTCAGATTAAAAAAAAAAGAATTCCAGTCTGGTTTATACTTAAGGCCTCTTTGACATTTTTGTTGTTGATTAAAAAAACAATTGTCACATGGTTATAAGCCCGCCAGATTGTGTTGTATACAACGAAAGAATAATACAATACTACAAAAAATACTAATTCTTCAATAAACAAGTAGCATAGTAATGCCTGCAAAATTTGTATTAAGGAGCGCAACCATCAAAGTATTTACCGAGATATGGAAGATATTAAGCGTTTAGCAATGAATTTCCGTGTGCGAGTGGTAATGGTGTTAATAGCTCAGTTCGTAAATACGGCAACGAAAACAGTATTTCTTCGCGATGGCTTAAATAATTGTTAGGTACATAAAACAAAAGTTTTTGAATCATCAAGAGTATGCTCTTTTCCCTGATGTAATTTTTACATAAATAATACACTCGTATGTACAAACAGTTGAAGCCATGCATACCCATTAAAAAATATATTGTTTTAAATTATGGATAAAATCCACATACACTGAAATACATCCTATATGTCGTATAAATCTCTTTTGAACTCACTTAAATCGAGAACCCTGAATTCCTCTTAGTTTCCACATGAGTGAGCATCAAATTATTTTTTTACTAATGCGTGCTTTTTATAGAATTGGCAGAATTAATCAATATCACGAATTCATATCGGTCATTCTCGATTCACGAATTATATAGGTTTTATTTAAATTGGATTTTAAGCCCATTAAACTCTTTTTTAATGTTCGAATTTCAGTCGCGTATCACAAAGTCAGTCTCGCTAAATTTAATGCATTTCCTTCACAACACTTAACATAATAAACTTTTTCGATACAACTTTTGCACTTATTAGCAACTTGTATTCGCCGCAATAAATCTTTGGTTACTTAATTATTCTGATTGATCAAGAAATCAAGATGCGAATATGTGATTAGTTTTATGTAGGTTGCTACTACCGGATAAGAATACGAATTCTTGTAAAACAAAACAAATTAACGAAATAACAGGAAGACTGTAATTTAGTATTATCTTTGTTAAAGATAAGTCTACTTTTCAATAACTCATTGAGCACTGAGAATTCATTTCAATCCAGTAAGTTATTCAGCAGTTTGAAGAAACGCAGTTATAAGTAGTCTTGTACTTGGTTAGACTTGCACATCCTATTTTCATCTACCTATGGTTGAAATGTTGATGTGGAAAAAAAAAGAAAAGATCCGAATAAATGTAGACATGCGTGCAGTGATAAGAAAACATGGGAGGGAGAGGGGTGTATAACAAAATACGGAATGAAGTGATCTGGGATAAATGTGAACATGATGCTGATGTGTTAAGTAAGATGAAGAAGGCCACTCAGAAATGTTTTGGGCATATAGAACAAATACGAGTACATTAAGAAACACTAACGATACAAATATTTAATGCAAATGTGATTTGAAGACATTGAGGAAAAAGGTCTAAGAAAGTATGGTTGGATCAACTGAGTGATATTTTCAAAAAGGGAGGCATAGAAAATCAGAAAAATTATACTTCTATCAGAAGGTGTATGAGTGTGGAAAAGGGTGTTCCAAGACAGAAAGTCTGTCCTATCTGCCTTCTTCCATAGGGAATAGCATGATGGTATTTATGTATGCATGATACTTGACTATTTTGTCCTCTCACCCTGACTGCGCGCAATGTGTTAAAATATTAAATAGCTCTTCCAATATACATGGGGCAGGCAGAGAGGGGAGAACGCCAGACTTTCCTATCACGACACATCTTTTCAGACTCTTTTACACCCATACACATTCCCACAAAATCCTTACAATCACCTCAGATTTTTACATTTCTTCCTTTCAAAATATTATTCACTCGGTCCTATAATGCTTTCTTTGGTCTTCTTCTACAACGTCTTCCACTTACATTTGCATTGTATTGTATATGTATTTTGTTAGTATTTGTTTAGTATTTCGTTCTATACGTCCAGACCATCTCAGAGTGCTCTTCTTTATCTTACTTAATTAGCCTTAAGTTTACATTAATTTCTAACCACTTCATTCCGTATTCTGTCATACATTGTCCCCCATGTATTATGCTCAATGCACGCAGTACTCTAATACAATATATATTCGGCTCTTCTTCCACGACAAGTCTATTTTCACGTTTACGTTTTATTTCCATACGTGTATATTATAGTTGGCACTAGAATACTGTTGTGAATTATCATCTTTGCAGATTTTGATGCTGGCCTGTTTGAGTATATATGTTTTAATGTCCCATTGGCTTTGTTTTCTATCACTACACATAATTCCACACGAGGGGAGGTCAATAAATTCACGTAATAAAGGGGTTAATGGAGGGGGCGTTAGTGCGCATGCGTATATTCCGATAATGTCCTTTCAATCAATAAGCTTATTGAAAGATCTGAAAAATGTATTCGAGTTAATAGTGAATATTTTGAAAAGGAAAAATAAAAAAATGTTTTTCCCCCGTTTTTCTTCATTCCGCGAATTTATTGACCTCCCGTTAAATATATTGAATAAATAAATGAATATAGGTTTTTTGAAAGCAACATAGTATGTACAAAATATATTTAGATGCACTTCAAAAACACATAAATGGCAGAAAAAACATTTAAGAGAGAACCTATCAAAAGGTCTGGGCTCATCTAATAACATCCCCCGGCCAAGATACACCCCACAAATATAGGGCGAGCCCAGTCGCGAGGACACCAGATCTTTTTTAGCCCACACCCTTGCACATGTAGAATAAGAAGAAAAAAAAACAGAAAATAAATAGATGGCAGAAAAAAAAACCACAAATACTACCTCAGATTAATTCAAACAAATAAATAAAGGTTCCCTCCTTGACAGCAACACAATGTGTACACATACATATAATATATAATAAATTCATTCCGAAATCGCACAAATATGCCAAAATAAACTGCAAAATATCTTGTACTCTTTAATCACCCAACAAAATACAATATTCGTACTGTTCCAAATTGATTCATAATATTAATTTATAACTTATTTTCTTTAATTTGTAACTATTTTGCTAGTTTATGGTATATCTATGTTATAATATTGTCAACACTTTTATTCATATACAATTAATTTCCTTTATATCTTTGGACGGTCAACTAAACAACCTATATGAGCTTTGCAATAACAAGATTAAAAACATTTTTGCGATGGCATATGTTTATACAACAAATCTTTCTGAAAAATGTTTTTAATAACACATAATATATTGCCACACACGCCACCAGTGGATGGTTGATATGATTTTTTTGCAGGTGGGATAAAAATACATAACCTTTCTATTCAGTGTTAGGAGTATATTAATTCTCATATAGAAAAGGAAAGTAAGAAAACGAGAAAGAAGGTGTAAAGAATTCCAAACGGATAAGAATCGTGGGGCGCGAAATAAGTATCTTCACTAACAGAATTGAGGCGCGTATTCCGTGTTGTCGAGTGGTAAGGATGATGCAATTGAGTTCAAAACATTGCATGACGCACGAGGAGTCGGGACAGAGCATGACGCAATTATTCCTTCGGCATAGAATGTTCTAGATTCAAGAACGCGCGAGTTTAAAGTCTTGAGACGCCAGCTATGGAAGCATTGCATCGTTTCTTGAAGAGAAGGTGGATGCAATGATTTCATTGGTCGAAATCTTGGCCAAGCAAGGCCTGACCCAATCAAAAGGGCTCCCGGGTAACGCATAGAGCGTCCATTGTTTTTTTAATTCCCGGTGAACGGCGGGTCGGGAGATCATTACGAGCGGTACCGTGAGTAGGACTGGTTCTGTGATTGAGACAGATCCCGGTCGGGGGAATACGAATTAATAATTAATTAATTCGTTCAAGTTATCGGTCAGTTACCTTGTGTTCCGAGTTATAATATCCTGTTGGGAAATACGAATTAATAATTAGTTTTTTTTGTGAAAGTTCTTCTCGCACTTCCATCCAGACTTGACGCGGGGATTTATCTGCGGAATAGTATTTCCAAAGAAATAATCTTGGATTATTATTGGCTCCATCGGGCGTGAAGCAAGTAAAGTTTCGAGAAACTAAGAAAAGCGGTTCTTTAAATAACTGCGGGTCGGAAATCGTTCTCCCAGGCCGAAGGCCAAGGAAGAGTTTGGAATCGGCGCAGCGCGAAGCTTCAAAGGACGCTTGCGGCATCATCATCATCAGAGTCATCGTTCCGGTTTCGTTTTCGGGGGAAATCTTCTGGTTCCTCCACAGTTCCGAGAGTATAGACATTACGCGTATCGTTCCTTATCGATATTCATGGTATTGTGGGGTGAGTGATCTCTTTTTATTGTAACCTATCATTGTTGATTTCTCCTTACCTCATAACCTTTATGTTTGTGCTGAATATTGAGCGGGAATCGGTCTTTAATGCAAGCCCAAATTATTAGTCTGCCTACTCCGATATTTTTGTAATATAAATAATTTTTTCTCGGCATTATTGCGGAGTTTTTTTTATTAAGATCTCATTGGATTAAACTGAGTATTATTATAAATTCATGTCTTTATTTTGTTGTTCCCCTTGTCCCGGAGATAATATCTTGGAAGCATGGTACAAATTATTATTGAGCCCATCGCGATCTGAGACGAAAGAGTACTTGTTCAGTATTTTCTCCATATGCCGCTGAGACCCGGGTAAGTTTTATTGAGAGAGAAATAGTGTCAGAAGTGTTTAAACTATTGCTTTATTGTTGCATGGAGGCAACGCTCTCTATTAATTTCATAAATATAGGTATAAGTCTAACAATGTCGCCCGTACGTGGGGCCATTTTAGAAAAATGCTGGCTTCCAGGGTATTTGACTGAGTGACGGGGTTATAAAATGTATAAAAAATATAATTTGTTCCTTTTTCAGAAAATTTAGCGCGAAATTCGTAAGACAAGCATAGGTCTCCATTTTGTTGTTCGAGAAGCATCTGTGGTTGAGGTGGTTGCGAATAATCAGGAGTATAGTTTTGCCGCGTAAAGTGATTAGACACGCATTGAGCGATAGTTTAGTTCAAACAAAATAAGCGACTGAATAAATAAAAGAGTGCCTAGTTAATTGTGGTTAGAGAAGTGATTAGTGGTTACGTTCGTGAAGTATTCCAGTGTTTTTGGAATTTCAAGACCATTTGTTTGAAACCAATCTCGCCTTATAGCTTGCGCGGGGATAGGCAAGAGGAGAGTGCGTATAACTTACAGTAGTTCGGTTTGCGTCGCTGTTGATGCGGTATTGGGGAATAGTGTTACTACATTTAGATAAAATCACTTGGTGCTTATACTCAATTGTTTTCGGAACAAATCTTTGTAATATAAGAGAGCGAATAATATTGAATTGAATTACTTTGATATTTAAGTTGTAGATTCGTAGCAAGCGGTGTGGTGGAAGCGTGTTTTAGGAAATTTGATAATAATACATATTGGTTATAATTGCTAGTTCTTAATTTCGGATCATTTCAACTAAGGGGGGGTTTGTGTTAAATTAAAGTTACGTTCTAGTTAAATTCTTTGTTCTTGTTGAACAGTGTAAGTAAAGCATTGTTTAACAAGGTGAAGTAAGATTTCGTTGGGTATAAATTTTGATACCTACTGTTACGAATAGGATTGAGGATGGATAGCGCAATGGATCCTATAGTTGATATAATGAAGGCCACGAAGGAAAGGCTAATCGGGGAATTAATTGAAAGGGGATTAGTTCCTAGTAATAATTTTTACGAGTTGCGGCTTCAGGCCTCTTTGTTTAACAAGTGTATTGTATCATCGTCATCGGAGGCGGTCGCCTTACCAGTTAGGTGCGTGCCTTACCGGAATCTTATGAGAGCTCCGCAGTTTCTGGAGACAACGGATCCTGGGGTTACCGCTTCAGAAGCCCTAGCACCAGTGCCATTGGCAAGTTCATCTCCATATACTGGAGGTAGAGTGGCGAGTTCGGGTATTCCACGTTCGTCTCCACAAGGGAATTTAAATTCTTCTGTTTGGCCGATAGAGGCTTGTACCGGAGGAGGTTGCGTAAGAGAATTTTTGTCGCGTATAGAGGAGTTGGAAAGGCGGTGTTCGGCCTTAGAGCTGATGAATAGGAATAAGGGAAGGTTTCCTCGTCCTGCTCCCTTCGTCTCGAGAACAGATGCTCGTTTGGCACCAGTCTCTCGTACCTCGAATACTCGAGATTCGTTTGAACGAAGGTGTTTTCGGTGCAATCTTCCAAATCATCAGGCGCGCAATTGCCCCGGGCAGCCGCGTAACCGAAAGAAACCTGTACGGACGGCTGACGATCTTCGTAGGGCTAGAGCCAGCCCAGCGCGTCCGTTGGTCATATTACCCGATATGTCTGGGCCACCTCCAGATGTTAAGTTTCCAAAAGACCGGGTGGGCACCAACCCGTATTAAGTACGTCGGAGTTACCGGATTTGTCGCATTACTCAGCGACCGGGAGAGTTTTCCTTTTTTGTAAAAGGCTTGATTGAGATTACGAGTTCAGGGGAAGAGCGGCCCTACCTACGTTGTAATATTCAAGATTTGCCGTTTTCGGCTTGGCTCGATTTGAGTGCGTCAGTGGACGCAGTAGCTGATCAGCAGTTCGTCGTCTCGCGTCGTACTGACAAATTGATACCGTTAGACCGCGAGGCGCAGATTACTTCTTCAATTCCGTTGCCATTGCGATCGGCTTTGTTTCCGTTAAGATAGAACCACCTTCACCGCAGATTATTCTCTTGTGCAGTTCGTCGTCTCGCGTCGTGCGGACAAATTGATACCGTCCGTCCGCAAGGCGCGGAATACTTTTTCAATTCCGTTGCAGTTGAGATTCAATCCTCTTTAACTTTGTATACCTTAAGGGTGTGAAGTACGTCCTCTCGCGTTGCCCTGACAAATACCGTCAGGCCGCGGGAGACGTATTATATTATTATCAATTCCGTTTCCGTCATACTAGTATCTCCTTATCGAGGAATATTCTATTTAGCAGTTCGTCGTCTTGCGTCATGCGGACAAATTGATACCGTCCGTCCGCAAGGCGCGGAATACTTTTTCAATTCCGTTGCAGTTGCGATTCAATCCTCTTTAACTTTGTATACCTTAAGGGTGTGAAGTACGTCCTCTCGCGTTGCCCTGACAAATACCGTCAGGCCGCGGGAGACGTATTATATTATTATCAATTCCGTTTCCGTCATACTAGTATCTCCTTATCGAGGAATATTCTATTTAGCAGTTCGTCGTCTTGCGTCATGCGGACAAATTGATACCGGCAGTCCGCGAGGCGCGGCATACTTTTTCAATTCCGTTGCAATTGCGATTCAATCCTCTTTAACATTGTATTACTTTAATGTATTAAGTACGTCGGAGTTAGCAGATTTGTCGCATTACACAGCGACCGGGAGAGTATCTTTTTCTTGTAAGGGGTTAGGTTGAGACTACAGGTTCAGGGGACAAGCGGCCCTTCCAGCACGATAGTATTCAAGATTTGCCGTTTAGGCCTTGGCTCGATTCGAGTGCGTCAGTGGACGCAGTAGCTAATGGGCATTTCGTAATCTCACGTTTGTCCTGACCAATTGTTCCGGCAGGCCGTGAGACGCGGAACGTATATTTGTTTCCGTTTTATTCGCAGTTGAATTTCTTTTACCATTGAGAGTAGTAGCCATCGAGAATTAGTTCCGTTTCGTATACGGTTGTAGATCGTTTGGCATGGTGTAGGTAGTTGAATCACGTTGTCTCACGTTGTCTTGACCCATCGTTACAAATGATATACCAAGCATCCGTGGTCTCGATCCGCCGTCGCATGCAGTAGGCAGTAAGCCGTCGTCGCACGAGAAGGGATGCGCACGCATAGGTTAGATCCAGTCCGGTGTCCACTATTTAGTGACCCGGTGGAGTATAAGAAGGTTAATAGCATATGGAGTAGTGATAGGCTCATCGGTGCCTAATTGGGAGTCATTCATGGTCGGGAAAGTACAGGTTCTTAAATTAAATTTTCGTATTATTCTTGTTAATGTTTAAATCATACCTTGTAAGTATGCACTGTCGGATTCTTTGATGAATGGCAGTAGAGTTTTTTTTTTTTTTGTAAGTAACATCACCAGTGAGAGTTCATAATTCCGCTAGGGTGACTAAACAGTGAGCTAGTCGTGAGGCAATCTCGTATGGAGTCATGTCCATATGTTCTATGTACGGGTTTGGTACTCTTCCCCGTGATTAGTGTGGTTATTATTTTTAAAGAGTATCTGGCGCTCAGAGCCTGGGCCTGGACCATGAGTGACGGAATGCTGAGAGCCTCGAGTAGAGTACCGAATTTCTTATGTACTGAGGGGTAGGCTTCCTTCAGTATCGGGTGTTCATAAGGTTGAACATTGCTTTAGTGCAAAACCCATTGAGGAGGGTTGATGTTTGAACATTACCTTCGGATAATAGTCCGTTTGGAAAGAGTCTGTAGAGTGTACAGAATTTCTTATAGAGGGAGGGGTTGGCTTCCTTCCGTGTTGAATGTTCATAAGGTTGAACCTTAGCTCAGGCAGGTATCCATTGAAAGTAGTGCCTGGAAACGTTGGAGAAGATTGTTATAAGGGTTTGCTAGTTGCTCGTTAGATTGGACATGGAGATGGAGTCTCCTCGCAACAAGGGTTCCCAAATAGTTGGAAGATTTTTTTGTAATTCGGTGATTGCACATCTGAGTCATTGCCTGGGGCTGCTGGTCCGGAGGAATTAAGGAAGTTGGAGTTGCTCCTAGTATTTTTTGAGAATAATAATACCCTGCATCGGTGGTACGTATGGTTATTACTGGTGTAACCAGTTCAGTGGATTATTGCCTTATAGAGAGGAATGGCATCGCTGGATGAGAACCTGGGATTTACTGTTTCGTTTTATTGTAGCACTATGCTGGAGAGTTACGGAGTTATTGCCTGGTGGGTCGGCTCCCATTCTCTGTAAGAGATTGACGCCTTTCTTTACCGTAATTAGTTACGCGGTAGGAGGTCCATTTCGAGTGGTTAAGTTTGAACCACCCACTCATACGTTGAGTTTGTTGTCCCACACATGGGAATAAGTTTGTTTAGGTAGGGTTTCTTGTTTTCCCTGTTTACTGCAGAGCGGTTTATTTACATGTAACTGATTACGTAAAGTGAAACTGGATTATTTGTTGATCTTTGTTATTTTTTTCCGTCCGTCAGGGACTCACCGAGTATGAGGTCAAGAGGTTATCTGGAAGACAGCTCTATGAAAGGGTTATGGGATATGTGTAGGTTGTTAAGGTGCTGTGGTGAAGGAATAAGACAATAGGTGGGTGCATTTCTCGAATGAGCCTTTGACGGAATTCCTGTAACTTGTACGGTCGTTACCGTTTGTTTCGTATTGCCTATTTCAAGTTTTTTTTTATTAAGGGATCTCCGGGTACGTTTCTTAGGTAATATACGTTTGGGACACGAGCCCGTGCCTTTGTGATCGGACGTATGGTGTATCTCGCTGCATAAAAGTAATTTCTGGTGTTGTGGGTTTTTGTTTCTAATTAGTCCCTTGTTATCCTCTTTCTGGGGCGCCGAATAGCATCGAGAGGCCTGAACTGCCTATACGAGTTCGTGACAGGCCTGAACTGCCTATACGAGTTCGTGACAGGCCTGAACTGCCTATACGAGTTCGTGACAGGCCTGAACTGCCTATACGAGTTCGTGACAGGCCTGAACTGCCTATACGAGTTCGTGACAGGCCTGAACTGCCTATACGAGTTCGTGACAGGCCTGAACTGCCTATACGAGTTCGTGACCGGCCTGAACTGCCTAAGAGAGTTCGTGCGTTTACTTTAGTATTTTGGGTGTTTTGTGATTGAATTATATACATCCAGTAGGGCGTTGGCTTGGAAGGTTCCGATTGGTGCAACCGCGTGTTCTGACCCTCAGCTCCTGGTTATCCTCAAGCGTCATATGCGGATTCGCGTGATTCTTGGTTCCGGTCTGGGGGCCGGGGGACGTGTCTTGCTTAAGATCGGGCCTAACCGCGAGTGTTTCAATAACATTGTTTATTCTTTTCAGAGAGAGAATAGGAATGGATTAAAATTGCAGGGAGAGGGTTAGGTGTGAGCCTTGTGGTAGGACAGTCGTTGAACAGCCGGTTCTGCTTCGTTCTAGCTATGTTAGATTTCCTAATAGTTTAGAAGGGTTCTTTTAAAATTCAGTCTCGAAAGAGTTTTCGGTCCTTATCTGATTATATTGGCTTGCGTAGCAATTACCACTTATTATACCAAGTAGGCGGACTTCAGGGATTATAGAAATGTGTAATGCAGTCCTTACCGTAAGGGCTGGATTTGGGCTTGTATTGATTGATCTCTGTTCACAGTGAGGGGGAGAGGTTGACAGTGGAGGAGTAGAGTCACCCGTATAAAACCTGTAAGTGTATAATTAAGTAAGTGTCCAGTGTTATCTTTAAGGTCAGCCGCGAAACAGGCTACAGTGTTAGTGAGAGGATGAATGGTGTTTAATTAATTTGGTTGTAAACCTTTTCTCAGCATGATGTCCTGAGAGGAGGGGTGGGTGAAT
Organism: Odontocerum albicorne; assembly: GCA_949825065.1. Lineage (NCBI taxonomy): Eukaryota > Metazoa > Arthropoda > Insecta > Trichoptera > Odontoceridae > Odontocerum > Odontocerum albicorne. Next base: position 3,603,744 of record OX463841.1, read on the forward strand.
TATCTATTAACGGTCTACCTTTTTGTGATATAGGGTGACCATGTTTAATATAATTTTGTTTTTTTTGTTTTTTTTTCCTTTTATTGTTTCTGCTCTGTACTTTGATGTATCACCAGCCGGGCTTTATGTAAAATCATTATCTCCTTGTTATTATTGACGGCCTACCTTTTTGTGATATAGGGTGACCATGTATAATATAATTTTGTTTTTTTTATTTATTGTGGATTCCTTTTTGTTGTTTCTGCTCTGTACTTTGATGTATCACCAGCCGGGCTTATGTAAACATCATTATCTCCTTGTTATTATTGACGGCTTACCTTTTTGTGATATAGGGTGACCATGTATAATATCATTTTGTTTTTTTATTTTTTTTTTAATGTGGATTCCTTTTTGTTTTGTTTCTGACCTACCCTTTGATGTATCACAAGCCGTGCTTATGTAAAATCATTATCTATTTGTTCTTAGGGACGGCCTACCTTTAGTGATATAGGGTGACCATCCATAGTACTTTGTGTTATTTTAATTTTATTTGAAATTCTTTTGTTTATATCTGATCACCTTTGAAGTATACGGTGACCATGCCCTAGGTGAATTTGTCTATAATCTATTGTCTTTGTTTTTGTTTTATTTGTTTTGTTTATTAAAATTATTTTAGGAATTGTACTCCCTGTATTATGCAATTGTTTCAGTGCTGGTTGCCCTGTGGTTAAACCAGTATTGGAAAGATAATCTTCTGTACTATTGTAAGGAGTTACCGGAGGATTGTTCCGTGCTCCTTAGTATAAGGTTATGGGCTATAGTAGATTCAGTAGTGTGTTGTCATCGTAAGGTTTCCGTGGTTTCCTTGCGGCTAGGTTCCCTTACACCAATTAGGGGTGTCCTGCAGGCAAATGCTGACAACCGGTAAATCGGCCACGAGACCGTATCCAGTAGGGGGGACATACACCCCTTGCTCCTTATAATTGCCTACAGCTGATGTGTCTATACTCTAGGAATGATAATTTTTTTTTTTGTTTGTTTTTTTTTGTTTCTTTTATAACATAAGATGGAGTGTTAGGAGTATATTAATTCTCATATAGAAAAGGAAAGTAAGAAAACGAGAAAGAAGGTGTAAAGAATTCCAAACGGATAAGAATCGTGGGGCGCGAAATAAGTATCTTCACTAACAGAATTGAGGCGCGTATTCCGTGTTGTCGAGTGGTAAGGATGATGCAATTGAGTTCAAAACATTGCATGACGCACGAGGAGTCGGGACAGAGCATGACGCAATTATTCCTTCGGCATAGAATGTTCTAGATTCAAGAACGCGCGAGTTTAAAGTCTTGAGACGCCAGCTATGGAAGCATTGCATCGTTTCTTGAAGAGAAGGTGGATGCAATGATTTCATTGGTCGAAATCTTGGCCAAGCAAGGCCTGACCCAATCAAAAGGGCTCCCGGGTAACGCATAGAGCGTCCATTGTTTTTTTAATTCCCGGTGAACGGCGGGTCGGGAGATCATTACGAGCGGTACCGTGAGTAGGACTGGTTCTGTGATTGAGACAGATCCCGGTCGGGGGAATACGAATTAATAATTAATTAATTCGTTCAAGTTATCGGTCAGTTACCTTGTGTTCCGAGTTATAATATCCTGTTGGGAAATACGAATTAATAATTAGTTTTTTTTGTGAAAGTTCTTCTCGCACTTCCATCCAGACTTGACGCGGGGATTTATCTGCGGAATAGTATTTCCAAAGAAATAATCTTGGATTATTATTGGCTCCATCGGGCGTGAAGCAAGTAAAGTTTCGAGAAACTAAGAAAAGCGGTTCTTTAAATAACTGCGGGTCGGAAATCGTTCTCCCAGGCCGAAGGCCAAGGAAGAGTTTGGAATCGGCGCAGCGCGAAGCTTCAAAGGACGCTTGCGGCATCATCATCATCAGAGTCATCGTTCCGGTTTCGTTTTCGGGGGAAATCTTCTGGTTCCTCCACAGTTCCGAGAGTATAGACATTACGCGTATCGTTCCTTATCGATATTCATGGTATTGTGGGGTGAGTGATCTCTTTTTATTGTAACCTATCATTGTTGATTTCTCCTTACCTCATAACCTTTATGTTTGTGCTGAATATTGAGCGGGAATCGGTCTTTAATGCAAGCCCAAATTATTAGTCTGCCTACTCCGATATTTTTGTAATATAAATAATTTTTTCTCGGCATTATTGCGGAGTTTTTTTTATTAAGATCTCATTGGATTAAACTGAGTATTATTATAAATTCATGTCTTTATTTTGTTGTTCCCCTTGTCCCGGAGATAATATCTTGGAAGCATGGTACAAATTATTATTGAGCCCATCGCGATCTGAGACGAAAGAGTACTTGTTCAGTATTTTCTCCATATGCCGCTGAGACCCGGGTAAGTTTTATTGAGAGAGAAATAGTGTCAGAAGTGTTTAAACTATTGCTTTATTGTTGCATGGAGGCAACGCTCTCTATTAATTTCATAAATATAGGTATAAGTCTAACATCAGGAAGCTGCGCTAGTTGCGTTGATAGTTCATACTATGTTTTGGGCAGCAGAAGGTCGTGTGATCATATCCTAGTAACAAAAATATTGGCTGAATTATCGTTTCGAAGCGAGGCATTTTGCTCAATATTGTAAAAAAAGTCATACATTTTCATGCAAATAAATCTAACGAATTTATATCGCTTTACAGTATTTTTTTCCTATTAACAAACTTTTGTTACATAATTATTATCGGTATCCATGACCGTGTCCAAACTTAGTAAATGAGAAAATTATTTGAAAAAAAAAATACGATTAATCTCAAGAAAATTAGGGATAAGAATGGGAATCGTAAAAGAGGTAAGGCGAGGAAAATTTTAAGTTAAGTAGTGCTTCTCTAGTTTTTTCATGAAAAACGATAAGGCTGAGACACATTTAATTGAGCCAGAAAGATCAATCCAAAGTCGAGCTGAATAAACCGTAAAATATTACGGATACAATAATGTATGATGCATTGGTATAAAATTAATTGCCATCGCCAAATCGGAAGAAAAGTACATGTTCAGAAAGAAAATTGAATTTATTTTAGTTACTGAAGATGCACTCAACTTGTTCAACACTCCAACAAATGAATATTTAAAAAAATATGAAATTAAAATTATTTATTCCATTTCGCATTGAACATCTTGCAGCAAAATCTTCATTTCCATTTCACGTTGAAATATTTGCAAAATAAATCTCAACTTTCAACTTCTGAAATCGACAACATATGATACATAACATATAGTATCCCCTCGAAGTTTCTGAAAAACGATATGTAATTTAAATAGAAAATTGGTACATACGAATATAGTAACTTTTTTGGGAAAAAATCTTTAAATGTATTTATGAGGAAATTACTTCGAATGAATGATTTCAAATGTCATTTGATTTTCTTAAACAATAAATTATTTTATCTTCGCTTTTAGAAAAACGAAATCTAATTAGATGAATTGTCTGAAAGTACGCGGCGAAAATAGTTAAAGGGTTCTAATAGACAAAATGGGTAAATTTAAATTGGGGGAATCAATAGACAGAACGCATTAATTAAAATGAGACACTATCAAATTAAACCAACTCTATAAATAATTTATTTCGAATTTAATTAAAATAATGAACCTATTAATACACAATGTGAAATGTTTTCACTTTATCAAATAAAATCAATTAAATCCAGATGGATTTTATAATTAGCAATGGTTTATTTTTTAAATAATTTATTGTAAATGGTTGATCAAATTAAAGTAATAACGCGATTTATATTAAATGTTTTTGTATTAAAAATATAACATTCATATTATATGTAACATCGTCATCAGTTCTATTCATTTCGATTTTACTACTATGCACACTTATGGAGGAAAATAAGTTCCCATCCAGTGCAATGGACCCTAACATCTTCTTCATTTATTATGAGCGCACCTACACGTTGAGATGAATGTGGTACTGCCCAAAAGTAACTCCTTCAAATTTTGCAAAATAATCCATTGTCGTTACTTAATCGGCGTCACCATCATCATCTATGTCCCTATCAGGATAGGCAGAAAGAACTGATATTCATTTCACAAATATTTTTGAGTACTCCTCTTTCACTTTTGACACGTCCGTGCACCTCGTTATACATATTCTCCTATAACAAAGGCTATTCAATATTTCCTTAGAAACTAAATTTATTTGGTTTTCCAACGTTTTTTTTTTCAAACTTCTTGCACCTTCTATACGACAACTCGTGTCGATTTATATTTATACATTTTTCATCACTCATACTTTCAACGTGGCTGAACCACCTGAATGCTCAATTTTTCTTCTAAAACACTATTTTAACACATATCTTTCTCTTAAAGCGCTTTTCTTTTTTTCTATCAAGCATTGTATTACCTCCATACAATCCACTCTTATTTTAACGGTAATTTTCTTGTTTTCATCGTTGTTGGCATAATTTTCCTTTTTTTTCTAAATAGTATTAAATTTAAAACAATACAAACTATTTTTCAGATTTATTTTTAACAACAGCTGGTGTCTGTTTGTTTGATAAAGTATGTTTGATAAAAATATTTTTCCAACAGAATGCCACCAGTAAAATTCACACTTTACTGGACCAACACGCTTAACATATGACTTACCCAGATTAACACTATTAAAATTCGTTTTAGTTTTTCTGTCCTCTTTATGTTGAATTTAATATGTTTTATCATATACAAAAAAAGTAAATATGATATGCAAACTACATTGAACTAATGTTTGTTAGTTTTAAGAAACTTTTACAAAGTAATCGATTCGCTCGATGTGTCATATTCCCTTATTCATTATAAAAATAAAATTTATTTATTTTTTGTAATTCTGATTATTTATTACAGTAATCTCCATAGTTGCGTTCATTTTTCGTTCAACCTTGTAAAAATAATCATATCACACCTTTTTATACATTCCTCTTGGTTCTTCCAATTTACCACTCTTCATTTTTCACGTATTTCACGGTCCATGATTTTAGACTGCAACCAGCTACCAGTTAATATTAAGACTCACACCACGATTGATGGGATTTATAAGCTAATCAAAATATAATACATTTTGTTAGAGTGATGTGAGTGGGTTTTTCTGGTTTCCAATGCTAATGCCATCGACAACCTTATAAAATTTGTATGTATTTTTTTAGGTTTGTTATTTATTGTATAGATAAGTATTGTAGAGATTTCCTCTCTATATCAAAAATGTAAATCTACCACCTTTCACTCAAAACTTTACTAAACAATTTTATGTTTGAGAGATTATAGCTTCGTAACTTACTGTAGTGTACAAGGATGTTAAAAATGTTAATCCCCCACCTTTCACTCAAAACTTTACTAAACAATTTTATGTTTGAGAGATTATAGCTTCGTAACTTACTGTAGTGTACAAGGATGTTAAAAATGTTAATCCCCCACCTTTCACTCAAAACTTTACTAAACAATTTTATGTTTGAGAGATTATAGCTTCGTAACTTACTGTAGTGTACAAGGATGTTAAAAATGTTAATCCCCCACCTTTCCCTCAAAACTTTACTAAACAATTTTATGTTTGAGAGATTATAGCTTCGTAACTTACTGTAGTGTACAAGGATGTTAAAAATGTTAATCCCCCACCTTTCACTCAAAACTTTACTAAACAATTTTATGTTTGAGAGATTATAGCTTCGTAACTTACTGTAGTGTACAAGGATGTTAAAAAAAATAATATAAATTATATATCTCAAAACTTTGTATCATAATTGTACGGTCGAATTGGAATACATCATTACTTAACAAAAACCCGACACATTGTTTACTATTTAATGAAGTTTTAAATAAATTAACCAACTTTAAACATCATCACCGTTATGCAAAAGCCCTACTGGGGCTGGCAGACATTACATATCTCCACTTCATTCTATCTTGACACATATATTTTGCTTCTGCCACGTCCATACATCTCATCATGCACACTTTTATATTATAAAGATTTTTCACTCGTCCCTATTTCAAAGTCTGATTTATTTGATCATGTCCCGTTTTTCAAGGTCTTCCCAAACTTTTGGTACCATCTATAATACCCGAATAGATATATTTGTTTATAAACCTTTCATCTTTCAGTCTTTCTATATGGCCGAACCATTTGAATGCTCCTATCTTTGTCTTAAGCCATCTACCAAGCTACAATAACGGGTTTTCCAATTTTTTAAACCTTTAGATAGTATATTTTCATTCAACACTACAAAATACTTGAAGTAGGCAGATGTTTGACATGTTGTTAAAGTGTATAAATGACTACTGCCTTCATTACCGCGATCTCTTCAACGTGACAGGTGATTTGCTTCGACTCCTGGGAAACTTAAATTGAATGCCACACAGCACCGTTATTAAGTCGACGTGACTCGAATACCTCTGTATGCGAGAGTTGGTGATATCGCCGCAAACGAATGCGGAATTATGGATTTTCCTTACAAAAGACAATATTATATATGGTGTTTAGCATATATATTGTATCTCCTCATCGTAAATTTGACTTTTTAGCATGAATTTTTTATTCACGTAGGCTACTTTTTTTTAAATTAATAATATTCAGCTAATATTTTACATTTCTCAGAATATCCTGTCTTGCTTATTTACTTTTGTTTATCTTCTTTTCCCTTAAATGACTTCCTTTCCTCTAGTTCTACGATTATATATAATAGTTTGGTTACTTGAATTATGAGAAATATTTTTTTGTTAAATCTGTTATGTATTAAAACAACTTAATATATAAAAATTTGCTACTTAACTGGAGGAAATTGCTGTGTAACAATAAGCCCGCCAGATGTTGTTATCATTATTTAACATGTACACAAAATAATAAATAAATGAAAATATTTGAAAAAGGCAAAATATCTGCTTTAACAATAGTCTATAACAGTATTTTATAAGCGCCTTTGACGTATGTAAGTGAAACTTCGACGTGGAGAATATTTGAAAAAGAGTCGTATAAAAGACATGAAATAGCGAGCACTGAGTAGCACACATGGGGGGGGGGGGGAATGTCTGAGAGAATATGGAATGAAGTGATAAGAGACGAATGTGAACTTAAGGCTTACTTATTGAGTACAATAAAGAAGAGCACTCTGAGATAATTTGAGCATACGGAACGAATAAATAAAGAAAAACTACCAAAACAAATAGAAAGTTTACATGTGAGTGGAAGATGTATGACAGGAAGACCAAGAAAAACGGTTGGATAAAGTGAATGATGTTTTGAAAGTAAGAAACGTAAAAAGTCAGGGAAATCGTAAGAGTTGTATATGAAAGTACAAGATTGTAGAAGAGGCTAAGGATGGTTGTGGAGATATAAAAGTCTGGCGCTATGTCCTCTATGCTATTAACCGCGATAAAGAAATAGCGTGATAGTTTCTATGTATATGATATACTATATGTCTTCTTCCCAAAATTTAACCCTTAAAAATTATTTGTAACAGTAGATTCTCAACTTCTATTTAATTTATAATTAAATCACATTTGCCATTTTTCTAATGAAATGAAAAAGAAAAAAAAATCATGAATAAGTATATTCTAAGAAAACCACCTCCAAACACTTTATTATTTTGTCTTCGTCGAGAGCCCATGGCTATGGAAAAATACAAAGTAAAACGATTCTTCAAATTCAAGCCGGATATTTGAAAATGTAATATTTACAAAGTTAAGACGAATACGTTTTTAGCAATTTTAATTGGTTACTCGGTCCATTTCTGCGGTTATAATTCAAAAGTTCATCACAAAGGTTTTAATAGGAAGTTGAGATGTAGAGCTTTAAAATTGATTGATAATTATTCAAGTTTGATTTTTTATCCAATGTCTCATTAATTATTTTGATGAGTTCGTTTAAAAAAGTATCCCTTTTTTTTCTTCACGAAATATTATATATTACAGAGGCTTTTGCAATTTTCAATGATTTTTTTCTTGGAAATTTCATGTTTATGGCAGAAAACACCGATTTAAAAAGTTCATAATATGAATAATTTTTTTATTAAATTTCTTTTATCTGGTTGGTTGAAACCGATTACCATTAAGCAAAAAGCCCGGCCGGTTGTGATAAAACGAAGCTTAAAAAAATCTAGGAAAATTTATGATAATGACGTAAAACGCCAATCTTAAAAAGTTAATTACATGAATGAGTTTTTTCCTTGTGTGGATTTTATGTTGGTTAACACATTTACGATTAATTAAAATTAACAAGTTTTTAAGTAAAACTATTGTATTTATATCATAAGTATTACATTTATATGATATATCGAATACTCGTACTAAAAATCTTAATTAATACCGAAATCAACTGTAAATATAATATTATTGAAGAAGTGTAAAATTTTAATTTAGAAAATATATACAATATATACCGCAATTGTTGCATGAACAGCAATTGTTATTGAAAATGCACCTTGATGCAATTTCTAATGAGCAGCTGCTGAATTTAGCACTAGAAGGGTTCCTGACTCCCGTCTACTTTTATACAATAGAAAATACAAGTAAATGCAATTAGAGCACCGACTGCAGCCGTGCCTGAGTGTCGAGAGAAAAACAATCATATCTGGCATTATGTAAAAAGCTTTCTACATTGATAATAATAAATTATAAAAGGAAAACATAATACTAAATAATATAATGTTTTAAAAATAAGTATGTATTAGCTCTATACGAAGTTGACAAAATATAAAAACTTACTTAAATAATTGTCGAGTTTTTTTTAAATTTCAAAATAATTTTTAGTCTTCTACGAGTATATGACATTTTGTTTCACTCACACTAAAGTCGAAAAAAATGTATTCCAAAATGCTAAGACTGTAAATACATTGTTTGTTGACTTTATTTCTCAAATGTTGTTATGCGGGCATGTTCAAGAGCGTTGCCGGGAGGCAACATTTGAGCTCAGAGCCACTGGAGTAGGCGCAGTGAGCTATGAGTTGGCGGATGTGTTAATTGTAGTACCGCATGCTGAATTGTAAACCTTTTTTTATGTGAGTACCATAAGGAATAACTAAAATATGCACCGGGTACATAATATTGATGACAGCTTTTCTGAGATATTTAGTTATTCTAATGTAGTGGCATTTGTTCTGCGTTATGTCTATGAAACGCCCAGCAATTGTCTCCAACACCACTTATCGAATTAGTCTATCTTTGATCTTTCTATTGCCTCTATTGTCCAACTTGCATATTTCTTTACCTTTGAAAAACACACTTTGTTTAAACATTTAAATCATAAAATCTAGAATTCAAGAATTTTTACATTTCATTCCGACAATGTCTCCAAATTATTCCAACACAAAGACTAACAAATGAGTATAATAAAATGACAACGCTACCATGAAAACCTCTAAAATAGATAAAAATAATGATTTTTTTTTAATTCTAACTTTTAGTAATAAACGAACATCGGAATTAAGACATGTTTAACTACATCGTAAAAAAAGGTTTCTCTAATTTTCTCTTTCCATTTTATCTCAAAAATTATCTGCCAAAAAACTTTGTTAATAATAAACCTTAATGTTCTCTGAGGAGCAGTTTGTGGATTCTCTAAGAGGATACCCAACACAGGTTGTGGATCGAGGTAATTAGGATTTGTCTTTGAATTCCTAATTGCGAAGGCTCTCGGTACCCTCAGGTACAAAACTTAAGTCCAATTACGAAGTCTTGAGGTAGACGACGACACCATTTCAAGGGTAAGCCCACAAAAGACAATCCACAGACAGAATAAAATAAATTAACATAACAAAAATTTCATCTAATATCAAATTGTGAGGAAACGAAATAATTAAAACACTCTTTTTAATGCCGTGTAGATTTGATATAAAACTTTAGACGATACTAGAAATTTGAAGATCGTCAGGTTGTTATGCAAAATCGTAGGTTAGGTCGAATGAATACTACGATAAAAGATAAAGCAGATATTTATGCACTTATTTTATTTTTATTGTTTCGTTCCATCAGCCTAGAAATGCCACCGCGATGGTTCAAAGGTTTCTCTCTCGCAGGTCACCTTTCGACTAGCTAACGGGACATGGAGTACAAATCATCAGAACCAACATTGATTGAATATCGCCACACATGCATAGTAATGGGTTCTCAGAGCCAATCCTACGTCTGAAAAAAATATCTTTAAATCTACACATATAGGTGTATAAGCGATTTTTTTAGAGGGGTACTCGTGCGTCCCACCAGAAGGAATTTGATGACTCGATCCATGTCCATAAACTTTCAGTTCTAGTTCTCCAGGAATTCACACACTGATATTCCAGAGAGCTTACAAGAGGGTTGGCGGTGGTTTTAATCTGCAACGTGACCTCAGTATTGGTTGTGTTGATATTTCTACATAAGATTTTTGGGATCGTTATTTCATTAATCTCTCTCCTGTTTACAATATTGCAGCATATATCTAGAGGATATATATTAACAAGTATGAAAACCTTTTCCATTTAGGTTGGTTTCTAGACTTAAAATTTGCCTCTTTATATTTAAGTCCCTTAATGGCATGTCTCCATTGTTTCGAATCTCGTCTGAGAGATGTTTCTTCGGAGAAAAGGTCTTAACACCTTTGAGGTCGATTTCATCTTCATCTAATAAATCGATACAAAATGCCGGGGTATTATGAAAGTGATTTTGCCGCTACTGGTACTGTGGTGAGGAATTGTATGCCTTTAAGTGTTAGAAATATGGGTAACGTGGATAGCTTTAAAAATCACTTAAATATAGCCCTTTTTGGTAGGTTTTTTCTAAAGCCGAATATGTATGTTACTAGCAGATATAGATTTTCTAAACATATGCAGATGCGGGGAATATTAATTGAATATTTTCTACTTATCTTTACACACAACATTAACATTTATTTTGTAATATTTTACAAACTGTCAATGAAAGTAGGTTCGAGTTGCAAGTTGGAGTGTTCTTGAGGAGACTTTGTTATCTAAACGGTGCTATATGAATTGTCATTGAATTATTTTTATTAGTCTGAGACATCCAATAACCAACATATATGTTTCGTTTAATGAATTATCTATGTGCTTTGCATATGTAGACATGCTTTATACTGAAGTGGTATACTCGTATTCACCATCTGAGTTAACACTAAGGCTCGCAGGTCGTTTAATTGTACACCCCAAATTGACTCAGTTCGTTTGCGCAGAAGGTTGTTCATTTTGGAGTAGTTCTGTTATAGGAAGGTTTATATATACTTATAGGAACACGTTTTGTTAGTATTATTTTATGATGATGATTTAATGGTTAATTTTTAAAAACAAGCTCGGTTTTTTTTTATCGAAAGCCACACAACATGGAAATATCTGTTGACTTTCTTCAATGTAACGTTGAAATATTCATTATGTTGTCAAAATTCATATAAAAAAAACGAAGCTATGAAAAATCCTCGAATTTGAGATTTTATCTTGCTAATGGATGACCAAAAGCTTTGAAATGTTTCAAGTTTAACTTTATGGAACACCAAAATGAAACTGATAAATAATTAAGTTGAAGAACTCAATTGAAACAATATTATTGTCACGGCTCAACTGTCGAGCTCTTCACTAGGCAAAATAATACTGAAAATCTTATAATACATAACCTATTTTAACTAAGGTTTGTGTGAAGGGTGCAGGGTAGGGGGAGGGATATTTCTAGTAGAAATATTAAAAGAAGTTTTGACCTGTGACCTATTTTAAAATATTTTACTTTTAAGATAAAATGTCTCCAGGTCATTCTCTTTTTGGGTATTTAAGTTTTTTCAAATGCTTTTTTCCATTTTTCTTGAACAAGTGTGATGAATCAAAGGTTTAGTTTATCTGAAAAAAAGGTTGGCAATAGAAATCGAACCTCCCTTGGCAATACGATCATCGCATTAATTACATTTTCAAAGTATTTTTTTCACAAATGCCGTGTTTAACAAACATACACGCCATCACGACAATCCCCTGTCATAGTAGGCCAAGTGTCAGACTTTTTTATCTCGACACACATCATTCCCCTTTTTTCTACACCCATACACATTCTTATACAACTCCTATAATTTCCTATACTGACTTTACATTTCCTTCTTTCAACATATCATTCACTTGATTCAACTATACTTTCCTTGGTCTTACTCCAGCACACATTCCACTCACTTTTGAAGTGTATATTTGTTTTGTTAGCCTTTCTTCATTCATTCGTTCTACGTGCCCAAGCCCTCTCAGAGTGATTTACTTGATCTTACTTAATTTAATACACCAACCTTAAGTTCACATTCATCCTTAATCACGTCATTTCATATTCTGTCATAAATTGCAACCCCGTGTACTTTTCTCAGTGCACGCATTTCTACATAATTTATTCGGCTCGTTTATTAATTTTCCATTTCTACTTTTCTTTTCCATACATCAAAGTAAGTACTAAAATATTATTGTGGACTATCATCTTAGCAGATTTTGATACTGTTCAGTTCAACTATATGTGTACCATATATGTGTTTAATCACAAAGTTAGTACTAAAATATTGTTGTGGACTATCATCTTAGCAGATTTTGATACTGTCCAGTTCAACTATATGTGATCACAAATATATTATTATTTCATTTAATATGTATCCTTATCTTTATATATCGTACCATATCGTGGGCTCGTTTAATATAAATTACTGTTGTAGTGGTTGTTTCAGTAATTTAATTAATTTACTGCGTTACACATTACCTTATTCCCTCTGCAAAACTTGAACAATAAAGTTCGTACCATTTAAAATGCATTGTTGCGAATAAACATTATTTATTATAAACTAATTATTTGCAAAATCGTAATTTATATGAACTTTTAATGGGTTTTTATTAGAAAGCCTCTGTTACGTTCTCTCTTCCCTCGGGAGGAAGCGCTAGAGGTGACTGAAGACAGGAAGCAGTGAAGGGGATGATATACATCGCATACCTTCCCAACTGATGGAAGGAGTTGGGTACATACGAGTGGAAGTTCTATATTACACTATCATAGAGCGTTTGTGATAAATTTGCTTAAATCGAGTAAACTATTGTAAAAAATTGGACTCAAAATTTTTTTTTTCAAAGCGCAAATAAGATTATCTCACTTTGCGTTGAAAATAATTTTCAACGAATTAGAATTTTTTTTATTTCAACCTAGGACTTTTAATAGGTTAATTATATTTGAGATATTAGTTTAATAATGTTATTTCTGACCGTAAATGTATGCATATGACCAAAACCTTTAGTTTTGGCTACACAACGTCTTTCTTCTTCTTATCAGTGTCATGTTAGGTCCCCCCAAAGTTGAATATCACTTGAGAGTAGATATATTTGACCCCGGCAGCCCGAAAAAGATCTCCAACGCCCCTTATGCCAGTCCAATCACGTATATTGCGGAGCCAGGAGATTTGCCTCCTGCCAGCACATCTTCGGCCTTCACAACGTCTTTAGAATTCATATTTCTCAATTATACTACGTCCCGATCTCCAGTTGGTACTGTAGGATATAACGGTAGTATATTCTGCAGAACACTAATGAAAGTGCTGACAATAAGGACGATGATTGATTTAATCCTTTAATGTGAGCTTTGAAGAGATTTATGTCTATAAAATTTGTCATTAAAATATAACGAAATAGTTATTCACAACACGGTTATGCTAAAAAAGAAATACAAAGATATGACAATAAATCTAAAAAAATATAGGCAACATAAAATGAAGACGCTTTGTATCTTAAAAATCTACTTGTTTTATTTTCCTCGCAACTTATTTTCTCTCTCGTAATTGGATAATGGTGTATATGTTTTTTATTTACTTTTTTCTTTTTCCGTATTCGAGCATAAAATGTTAACAACACTTTGATGACACCTTTACGTTGTCTATGTTGTCATGTTTTCTATATGAGAAGTTGAAAAAACCACAAATGGTATGAAAAATGGCAAGTCGGCAAGAGATGATGTCATAACAATAAAAATCTTTAAGGCTGTAGGCGAAGAAATAACATATATCACATCTTAGCGAAAATAATAGCACACTGCATTTACAACGAGAAAATTCTCACAAAATGGTACACGGCAAAAGTAAATGTTCTTAAGAAGAATAAAAACGATTTAAAAACTATAGACCAATCAGTCTAACGCCAATCATATACAAATTATTTACAAAAATAATAACAACTAGCTAGACGATATGCAACCAAGGAGAAAACAAGCTAGATTTAGAAGTGGGTATAGTACGATGGATCATATACTCGTACACACAATGAGGCAAGCAATATCAATGTCGAACGAATATCGCAGATCCCTACGCATGTGATTCATAGACTTTGAAAAAGCCTTTCTTCTTCCCAATGTCATGTCAGGTTCCTCCAACGTTGACTATCACCTGAGAGTAGGCATCTTTGTCCCCGGTAACTCGAAAAAGATACCCAACGCTCCTTATACCAGTGTAACATAATCACGTATATTGCGGAGCCTGGAGATTTGCCTCCTGCCAACACCTCTTCGACCCTCTATTTTGCCTTGGATGATCAGGTGTAGTAATTTGTACTTTGCTCCTCTAAGTACATGACCCAAATAGGACACCTTTCAGATTTTAATATTAGTCACCAACTCTCTATCAACTTTGGCTCTTTGAATAACCCTTGTGTTGCTGACCATATCCATCCAGTGTATCCGTAGCATTCTCCGGTACACCCACATTTCGAATGCTTCCAGTTGGTTCATACTAACAACTTTGAGGGTCCATGATTCCACTCTATGCAATAACACTGACCAAACGTAGAATTTCACTAACCGTTGTCGAAGTTTCAAATTTAGATTATCATCGCAGAATACGCTTCTCATTTTATTAAAAGCCGCACCAGATGATTCAATTCTGCACTTTACTTCGGTTTCTGGGTCGAGGTCTTCCACTAGGATACTTCCGAGGTATTTATTGTAAATTTTTTCACTCTCTCTATATCAGCACCGTTCAATGTAAGACGTGCTCCTGCGTGATCCTGCCGGACAAACACCATGAATTTAGTTTTACTCACGTTCATGTTTAGCCCCAGCCTCACACCGGCTTCATTAATTGTATCTATAAGCTTTTGATGGTCATCAATACTGTCTGCCAGAAAAACCGTATCATCTGCGTGCCTGATGTTATTGACCATTCACTTTGACCCCCAGATTCAAGTTATATAGTGGCTCCTTAGAAATTATATCAGAGTACAGATTGAATAACATAGGTGACAAAATACAACCTTGTCGGACTTCACGTTGAATTAGTATACCTTTTGATTTGTCATTTTCCAATTTCGTGACAGCTTCTTGGTTCCAGTACATGTTTTTAATAATATTTATATCCTTATCATTTATACCCCGTTCCTGAAGCATCTTAATAAGGTCTGCATGTTTCACTCTATCGAATGCCTTCTCGTAATCGACGAAACAAGCAAAAATGTCTTTCCGTTGGTCTCGGCATTTCTGCAGTAGCACGTTTATTGCTAATAACGCTTCTCGTGTTCCAAAGCCATTCCTGAAGCCAAATTGAGAATTATCCAGGCTACGCTCGCCCTTCAGCCTTATTCTTGAATGTATAATCTTTAAGAATATTTTTAACACATGACTCATGAGGCTAATCAGTCGATAGTCATTAAATGTTTGTTTTTTAGAGAGAGTGATGAATGTAGATTTAAGACAATCTTGGAGGGTGACCCCCGTGTCATAAATAATATTAAATAGTCTTAACAGGTAGTCAATGTTTTTGTCGTCAATCAATTTTAAAATCTCAGTGGGTACTTCGTCAGGTCCACAGGTTTTTTTTGTTTTTACCATTAGAAATAGCATGAAGAATTTCAGATTTCATTATTGATGGTTCAGAAGCCAATGTAGACAAACAAATGTCAGGTATGTTGTCATTAAAAAGCGCACTTATATAATTCTACCATGTCTTTACAATATCAGAGTCATTAAAAATTTAATTATTAAACTCATCCGTTAAACATGAATGTACTCGCCTTTTATTCAGACCAGACAGCTGCTTCACTTTCTTGTGTCGACTGAATGCAGCATGCATTTCATTGAATTTTTCCAGTTCCTCACATTGCTGTTTAACCTACTCCTCTTTTGCATTTCTAATTTTTTGTTTGATTGACCTTTGGAGAGTTTTGTGTTCATTCGGATCATTACCCGAATAATACAAATTCCCCTTATTATGATGGTGTACCCCTGTACCAAACCAGCATAGTTCGCTAATACCCAATATTTTTATCCTCATCCTTTCCATTTCCTGTAACAAGTTGTCTAGTTTTCCAGGAGGATATAAACTTCTTACATTTCAGGTTCTTATACGTATATTGTTCTTCACCATGTCGAGCCGGAAGATTCTTAGCACCCCTGACCCATTTAAGGGTCGCCCGGAACTCGAGGCCGTGGCTTGATTTCTCTCCATAGTGATTTCCTGGGGAGGGATATCCAAAGTGGTTTCTCTTTGCTTGGAGGATCTAGAGGATTTTCTGTTGGGGTTACCTTCCCTTAGCTGGGTAGATCCAGTTTTATGGCACTGGAAACTCGCCATTCATCCACTCTCTATCTGCTAGGACACTGATTGAAATGTCAGTGGTCACATTGCCCGGGGTTCGCGGGGCCTGAGAAACTACTCGTGGACGCTAGAGAGTTGGACTTGGTAGTAGTGTTACTGGTGATATTGCAACGTGACGTATTACAACATTTTGTAGAAGTATACTTTCCAGCCAAGCATACTCCATCGTAGCCCTACTACCCATTGGAAAAAACCTTTGACTCAGTAAAACACCAATATACATATGAAGCACGGAAATCAATGTGAATATTTCATTAAAGTCGGCCCTGTTCAATAGTTACTCCTCGCGGGTAATCGCCTGGTATCGGAAGAAGAAACGCCGGTTAATTAAAACTGGACCTACCCACCCTGATTCGGGCAGCAATACTAACATTATAAGACTTTTATTGTAAAACAGTTAAATTACATATAATTTATGAATAAATTAATCGATGCCACTACAATATGATACAGAACTAACATGCAAAATGAAGCCGTCAAAGTATAAAAGAAGGCAAAATGAACTATTAGACAACACTTTTAGCTCGGGAGAGCTAGAGAGAACACACTCTCTTCCTCTCCTGAACTAAGCAGTGTGCGCGCGTGTTCACGTGCGTGCGTGCGCATGCGTGCGTGTGCACGTATGTGTGCGCGTACGCGAGTGTGTGCGTGCGCTTGCGTGCGTGCGTGCGTACGTGTGCGTGCGTGCGTACGTGTGCGTGCGTGCGTACGTGTGCGTGCGTGCGTACGTGTGCGTGCGCGTGTTTGCGCGTGCGTGCGTGCGCGTGCGAGCGTGTGCGGGCGTGTGCGTGCGTAAGTGCGTGCGCGTGCGTGTGTGCGTGCATTCGTGCGTGCGCGTTTGTGCGTGCATGTGTGTGTTTGTGTGTAGATCCTAAAATGAAGTTTCGTCGTATTATAAGTAGTGTTACAATTTCTGTTTCAATTATTTCGAGTAAACATTTCAATTTGATGACATGCATTATCTTGACAATGGAATTGAAATAAAATACCTTTTAAGGTTTGTTTCTTTTGGCATCGTTTCAAAGATGTCTTTTTCATGAATTCCAGGGATTATCTGCGATGTATTTTTTTCGTTTTATCTTTTTCTCACACTTAGATATGTTAGTGCCTTTGAAATTAAATTAATCTCGCTTTTCAAACGTTTTTATATGATTCACCTTAAAAAATCTGAACAATGCTTAAGTGTCTAGTTTTTATATTCGTAATAACTGTGTTGATTTTAGTCAAACGATGTTACTCATACCAATGAGATATCTTCGTGGAAACTTATGAGTTACATTAAGAACTTATGAGTTACATTAATGTACGCCAGAAACCATCATAGATCTTGAGTCCGTTATTCTGTGGAAAGAACAATTCCTGTTGACTGAATATGTTGAGTATTAGATGACCGTATCCTGAAACAAACTATTAGGGTGACAAACGTGTACAGTAGAAAGGGCAATAAGGACATAGAATTGGTTTTTGAAGACCGATTCTATGTCCTTATTGCCCTTTCTACTGTATCACGTAGTTGACAAGTGCTCGCTTTACTAGTTCCCAGGTGAATTGCGGGAACTTGCTTGGTCTTTAAAGTGGGGAGATCTCATGTGAAAGAAAAAAAAACTCTGATTCAAGACATGAGTTCTGAACTTTCTGGTACAGGTTATCTGTATGTCATCGTCCACTTCGACTCACAGATTTTTATTAGCAATAAATGTTTGGTCAAGCGGTCAACATGTTCGAGCAACCACAATGCTTTTTTCTTCCTATTTATTTACTCTTCTTAATTTAAGGAACGTTTTTATTTCAGATTTCGAAACTCAATCCCATGCGGTTTGTTCAATTTTCTCCTCAAATATCTCATTTGTACTGAATAACATATATATACGAGTATATGATATTGTATACGAGTATATGTAACTTATGATTCAAAAAGATTTGTCGAAAACTATATTTGCCACTACATTAGTAATGGTGAGCTTCGAGTTTCACTCAGGCGACTGCAGTTCTTTGCCACCATCTCACGTATTTTTTTGTCGTGACTAGTTTCAGTTCTTAGATTGATTTTTAAATTGATAAACAAATCTTAGAATTTGATTTCCGTGATTCATCGCGGATTAAGATTGTTTCAGGGCCGCACTCACAAGCTGAGCTATAAAGAGATTCACCACTGGAATATGAAATGTTCTTGTTGAATGAATTTCCAATATTGATAACTTGTGTAACTCGGTTAATGAATTGAGGATTGAGTTTATTAATAAAAAAAATATCTATGATTGAGTCACTTCAAACAGAATGAGCAATCACTTTTCTTATAGATATTATTTTCAGACTTTGTCTATTCCTTTTTTTTTCTTTTTTATTATGACTGTTTAATTAAATTCAATCAAACCTATATCAATTGTCAATAAAATAAAATAAAAACAAAATAAACAAGAACGCATAAAGAATTGCAAAATGGGCATAGAAATCATATTATGTTTCTATAATTAACAATTTGAATAAACTACCTACATTTTTTATACCTAATCAATATTAATAATTATAAATTGACCATTTATATAGCGCTATTTAGAGATCGGACTTTTATTAAAGATGCTCTTACTCGGGATTCGAACTCAATTTTACTAACACATTTAAAATATTGCATAAAAATAAGTTGACTCTAAAAATAGGCGGTGGTTTGGTCCATTAGATTGGGTACATTCACGAATTATGATTTTCTGTATATGATAAGAAAAACATATTTAGTAAATTTACTAAGGTAAGACTAACTATAAAAAACCTTTGTAGATCTTCTGATTTATGATATGATAGTAAAACGTTTAGCTTTTGATGGAGCGTAAGTGAACACTAATACAATCAGACGATTTTAAAGAAGCTCGCAAAACGGGTAGTATTCAGTTGCTTCCGAAATCAGTATACACCACTTATATATTAAACACTTAGCAGCATAACACAGGACCAGCATCGGAAAAGCCTTGTCATAATTCCTCGTCCTGTTGAATTGATTCGAAACAATTAATTTGATGAAAAATTCTACGCCTTTCCAAAGAAACATCTCTCAGACACAGATTCGAAAGATACAACGTAGACATCCCCATTAAGGGTCTTGAATACAAAGAGATAGAGTCTGAAATCAAATTACAGTTATTAAAAACGCAAAGAAATTAATGAATTCAAACGAGTATATGAGATATTTTTGTAATATATTTCATGCGAGTTTCTTCAAGTTTCATTAGTGAATATTTCAAGCCCCCCTCAAAGATCGTGAGCTATCCCTCCATCAAGATTTCCCATTGAATTGGCAATATTTGTAGTACACACTCGAGTCGTTTTCTCGGCACTGACGTCAACGAACCACATCCGATGAGGGAAAATGCTTATCGTTTTGTTTTCCTTGAACTTTCCACATTCTCATTAAATTGAACATTTCAATATATCATATTTCTTATTTGTAAGTTAGTATTGAAGATGTTTGGATGAAACGACATAAAAAAATCTGAAGTTTGATTTATTTTATACTTTTTTTTTTACTTAAGACCAGTTTGCCTTTGACAGTTTTTTTCTTTCTTCGTCATCGGACCACTACATCTTCAGTTCTATATACTATTTCTTCATTATACTCGTATCATACATTGTTTTCGAACATTCTCATTTCTACTACATTTATCTTATCTTCATGTATTTTGCCGCGTGCAAGTTTTGCTTGCATATTTTTAAGTTTGAACCAGGATTTTATTGTAAGCGGTCAGCGTTTCTTTTCTTGCTATGCAACATTCAGATCACATGTTTAACATTGTACGAGTATAACCCACCATTCAATTAATTGCCCATCGTTTTTTTTTTTTCAATATCACACTTCACTTGGCTTTCCAATGTTAACTTACTCTCTAGATATGTTTCCTTGACTTGCTCGATTTTTGAGTTTTCACTTTTGAAAAAAAATAAACTTACAGCATTGAGTTTTTGTTAAACATGGGTACAAGGGTGTGCAATAGAACATAAGACATGCATTAATACATATTTAAAAAACACAAATTCAGGCCATGTTTCAGTGTCGTACAAGAATATTGGAAAAATTAGAGTTCGTACTAGCTTTATACGATAAAGTTAGTATGATAAGTATCGCACAATTGGAAATACCCCAATGAAGAATAATACGAGGCGTATCCAGAAAGTAAGTGTACTGAGGCTCTCACGACCGGATGGATTTTATTTTCGACATGTTGGCTACACTTCCGCGTAGCCTGACCCTTCCCCTCCGCAACGAGACCGGTTCGAGGTCAGTACGTTGAGAAATGTCGACGTGACAACACGTTTCGTGAAAAATGTCAATCCAATCTTCCGCCAAGTGCGAAATACGCGGCGTCATCCGTTATCTCGTTTGGAAGGGAAAACCTCCGGTTGAGGTTTATAATGAGGTGAAAACTGCATATGGTGATAAAGCTATGAATCGTTAGAGTGTGTACAAGTGGTGTCGCGAGTTTAAAAACGGTTGTACGTCTGTGCATGATGATCAGAGGAGCGGAAGACCTTCAATTGTGACTGACGAAATTGACGAAATTGTTTTAGGACTGTCAAGGCATAATTTTAATTGAATATATGCCTCAAGGGGAGACCATCAACTCTGCAAGATACTGTGAGACCCTAAAAAAATTGCGGAGGGCGATTCAGAACAAGAGGAGAGGCATGCTGACAAAGGGAGTCTGCCTGCTGCACGACAATGCCAGACCACACACGGCCAACGCTATGAAGGAACTGCTCGCCTCGTTTAAATGGGATGTCCTGAACCATCCCGCGCATTCCCCTGACCTAGCACCTTCAGATTACTATCTCTTTACCTCCCTGAAGCTGCACATGGGTGGAAAAAGGTTTTCAACTGACGAGGAGGTAAAGGAGGAGGTGGAGAAGTGGACGAAGGGATTGGCGGGAAACTACTTCGAGGAAGGCATCAAAAAGTTGATACCCCGCTTCACCACCTGCATTGAGAGGAATGGCGACTTTGTCGAAAAATAGCTTACATATGTACTACGGTAACCACTAAATTTTTTTGTTTAAATAAAAAAAATTGTAACCTACAAAAATTCAGTACACTTACTTTCTGGACTTACCTAGTACTTAAAAATCCAAAACATGCCTGTATACCTGTTCGACATAAACTAAATGACAAAGATAAAAAAAATCTAAATTTTAATGGGTTTTCCGGAAGTTAGTTTTTTATTTCTTTAATATCTGCATTCCAATCGCGTGTATATATAATATATTAAAATGAAAGGTTATAGTTTAGTGCATTTTTTCAACCATTATTTACTCAAATTTCTTGAGCAGTGTTTTGACATTATTTTGAAGATGGGACAGAATAAGTATTTTGTTGGTGCTTGATGTTTTTTTGCTAACGCAAAGGGAAAAATGTGATCTAAAAACAAGACGAATATACAGTGTATGGTGACGATACAGTAAACGATTATATGTGTTATCAGGCTTTAAAAAATCGAAGATGGGGTTCGTTCTGAAAAGTCGATTGATTATTTATTTATTTCATTTGTCATACAAATAAATCTGGCAGATTTACTCATTAAAAGCAACTGATGAAGACCAAATCTAGTATGTGGATGAAGTTAACCAGCATTTTACCATCAACGACCAAGTTACACCTAATTGCGTTTGACCTAAAAACACGAAATTACTTTTCGGGCAACCCAATAATTTGAAAGATATGTTGTTCTTTTTCCAATTTTAATGATAAATTTCTTCTTTAAATTTTCATTCTAGTTTATTTTGAACAATTAATTAATTCCCTTCGGATTGAAAAAAACTACTCGTAAAAATTTGATTTTCTATCGCAATACTTGTTCAAAACTTCATTTTCCTTTCAAGCCCGGTATGAAGATGTATTTTTACGAGATTTACTCTATTATGTGCAAAAATACTAAGCGCTCTTTTTCGTAAGGAGTGAAAAAATATGAAGATTACTTAAATATAATTTTCTCTAAATGCTTTTACACAAAAAGGAATACATTATGTGAGAATTTTTCTCGTCACGTTTTTTTCCCGCCTTATGTACTTATATAAAAGCTTGTTTTGTAAATTATAAACAATTCTGTAACTGATTCAACATACGTTTTTGACACTGTTTGTAAGAAAAATTGATATATCCGATATCCGAAAATATACATAAAACCATCTGCTTTAATGTTTAAACAACAAACATGTGATACAGAAATTAAGATTGTTTACGGTGCGTATTCACGAAATGAAGTGTTGAGAGAATCCATTCTCGCACACGGAATGATTTTGTTGAATGAATTTTCCAAGTCTGATATCTTCCATATCTCGATAGAAAAATTAACGATTGAACTCCTTAATAAACAGTTACATTGTTCCTTTTATCATTATATTGTATTTAGCCTTTAATTTTTTTTCTTTCTCATTTTATATACAATAATTGGGTTAAACCTACATTTAATATAAAAAAAATGATTTTTTTTTTACAAAATTAACATTAAAATCATCACGTCCTTTCTATCACTCTTTTGGGTTGCGCAGAGAGAACAGAGCTCAGTACACTTCTATCCACGTACACTGGTTAAGCCACTTATATTTTTATGAGTAAATCTGTACATTTATTATATTTATATGAGTAAATCTGAGGTGGTGTTCGTGGGTTAATTTTTTTTTCTGCCAATCATTAATTTTCTGTTTTTTTTTTTCAATCTTTATGTACTAGGGTATGGGCTGAAAAATATCTGATGTCCTCACGGCCGGGCTCCCCCTATTTTGGTGGGGTGTATCTCGGCCGGAGGGGTATTATGAAATGAGCCCACACCTTTTGATAGCTTCTCTTTCAAATGTATTTTCTGCTATTTGTCTTGAGATATATGTATGCAAATTTGGAATGTATTTATACATGTACGGTACTACGTTGCTATCAATAAACTTATATATTTTATTTTGTAATTTGTTTTTATCAAACACTGTTTATTCCACTTTTTGTAACAGTATAACCCTACCGGTTTCAAGGCTTTCACCTCATCATCAGGGGAGCACAAACAAGACTGAATTATGTTCGAACTGGTACCGACATACATGCTTCTAGCGGTAAACATTCGGGTTGGGAACTATGGGTGGACAATGTCTTTAAACATAAATAAATATAAAGAATATAATTTACTTGATCCACCATACTCTCCATGATTTTCCTCCCACACGTCTTCCACTCACATCTGCACTGTATAGCTGTTTTGTTATTCTTCAATCATTCATTATTCATGTTCGAACCATTTCAACTTACTCTTCTTCATCTTAAACACATTATTAGTCTTAAGATCACATTCATCCCTTCTCACTTCATTCCGTATTCTGTCATACATTGTCACTATATGTATTCTTCGAAATGCACTTATCTTCATAACATTTATTCGGCTCCTCTCAGTCTTCTTCCACGTCCACGTTTCACTGCCATACATCAAAGTTGGCATCAAAATACTATTGTGAACTATCATCTCATCTTAACAGACATTGTAATAACAGATATAGTATACCACTCTGATCAACCATTTTGAGACGTTAACGGCATTGATTTACTGGTGAAAACAGTACTGCCTTGTTACAAAGTTGAACAAATTTTACCACAAAATTGCTTAGTATATATAATCAAGCTTATGTATAACGTTACATGTACGATAAGTATTGATCTAAAGCAGTGCTTCCCAAAGTGGGCAATACCGCCCCCTGGGGGGAGAACTGGAACGATCCAAGGGGCGGTAGTAGCCTCGGGTGCAATTGGGGGGCGTTAAATAAAAATAAAGGGTTAATGAAAGCATAAAGAGAGAAGTGAAGACAAGGAAATTTCACTATCCTGGATTATTAAGTATAACACAAAAGTTTTTTTGCATTTCGTTCATTCATCGTGAAACGTGGGTTTAGTGCGGTCATAAATATGTTAACTAAAAAAACCGACTGCAAATAGCTAATCGCCGTAATTTAGGAATGCTGCTGACAAAAATAAAGTCGAACATTAACAAATTGATAAACGAATAGTCGAACATTAAAAAATTGACAAATTGAGCACAAGGTTCATTCTTCACATTAGGATAATTTTTAATGTTATTCGTGATTTTCATTTTAATATTATCCTTCGTAATCTTCATTTTCTATATGTAATACGAATGTTACTATGGTTGATTTTTAAATAATTTTATAATTTCAAGCTTCAAGGTGTCTCATTTACATTTTTCTTTACTTTGTTGTAGGGCGTAGGTAGAAATAAAGGTAAATGAAAGAACGCAAATTTGTCACTACATCTTTCTGTTGGTTTACGTAAAAAAGATATATTTTCAAGATGGCTGTGAGCATTTTTCTTTCTGATCATGGGGTGCTAGGTCAAGTAACTTTGGGAACATCTGATCTAAAGCGGAACACTTTAAAGTAATTCACTTCCTAATGCATTTGGAACCATTAGATGGTAAATCTTAGAATTACTCAAGGTAGTCGAGTTTCTAAAGCGCGAAATGTATTTGAATAAACTAAATTATTCAAGAGCAAGAATAGTAGTTTGGCAGAAATGAAAGTTCGTTTCCACGACTTAAATCAGTCAAATATTTTAATGGAATTGACGTTACGGAAATATTTGAATTGGAAGCTTTCGAAATATCCTAGTACTCGTCGAATTTTGCAGTATTTAACAAGGCAGCACAATGTCAGTGTAATGAAAACTAATACACATGTTTTAGAAATTTGATGAATTTATTCCTAGAGAACTATCTCTTCCAACTAACTAGTTAAAAGGAAGGAAAATTTATGATAAATGGAATATGAAAATTGTTGTTCACATTAAATGTTTGGAAAATAAAATGATGTTTAAAAATATCATTAATTAATGAAACACATAATATGTTAGGTCAATTGAAAGTCTCTTAATTACCTACGTACCTAACATAGCTATATCAAAAAAGTATATCTTCTGATGGAATATTGGCGCAGATTACATACCACTATTTATGCGAGTTTCATGAACAGTAAGGCGAATTAACGCATCCATTCTCGAAGAACTGAAAATCACCGACAGATTTTCGACAATATGCCTTCGACGGGTCCTCCGATTCTTCAGGTCCATTGCTCGTGGCCAAGCAGATAGTTTAGAGAAGTTTGTGGTAACTGATGGCGTGGAAAGACGACGCTTAAGAGGAAGAATCTCAATGCGTAGGACTAACCAAGTGAGAGACACCACTGAACTGCCCTTAAAAACTTTACTTCTAGCCACGGAGTGCAGAGATGGATGGAGAGGGGCCGTCGAAGGCTATCATGGGAGTCACTATGCTCAGTCATGAGATACGCAACAAGATGATGATGATGCATGTGAGTATGAGGTGACTTTTGATCGATGGTATGCCCAATAAAATAACTGCCCGAAGGAAGACTTACAGAAAGAAAACCCGAATGCCATCACAGTTGCATTTTTGGGTGGGCATGATGTAGTTCTGGTGTTGCCGATACGATTGGACACGAGATTAAAGAATAAACGCATTAATAAAATAGAGATGTAATATTTTTCCAGCCGCTGCTTAAAAGTGCAGAACATTTGACGGTAACTTGTTCATTATTGAACTGATATTTACTAAAATGATCATACAACTCATCTAGGATTTAAGCCTCCTGGAAGCATTCTCCAAACCCCTCGGTATTTTCTATCAGTTTTCCTCTATTTAAAGCCTTTTAAAACCTTGCAGCATAGTGTCTAAACTCCTGTCCGGTCTGCATGAAAGACTTTTTTGTGCTATTGGACACTATACCAATTTTTACCCTGACGACTGATATTTGCTAACATAACCTTTCCATACCAGTATTCACTAGTAATGAGGGGTTATCTCAATAATTTTCCGATTATTATGTTAGATCCCAGTTTCGATGTTTGTTTTACCTGGTTTTGTTCTATACTAAGTACAATATCTCGTCTGATCTATTTGATTTACGAATGAACATTCTTTAATATTATGTTTGGTTTATTTTTGTACTAACTCTGAGTACAAGTAATAAATTTTCTAATGTCAAGACCCCTCTGACACGAGGCATGGGTACATGAAAAAATATACCTCGGAATAAGTGGTGTTTGTAATGGCGTGTCCCTATTATGCTTAATATAAAGCTTGTCAATATAGTCCGGTGATCCGCTTCTTAGCACAGGCCTGATCAACCCAAATTTCCCCATGGGCTGCATTAATGACCTAAAATTAAGAATGATTGCAAATTTTGTTTCAATATTTTTTTCGATATTTGGCTTTACAACGAAATTCGTACTTATTGTTTTTGTGCAAGTGATTGATTTGAATGCAGAGGTACACAAAAAGTTTTCAATCAGTGTAAATAAGAAAAAAACGATACTACAACTAGATTTAAGGAGAAAACGTGTATTGAACCAACGACAAAGTGTATTTATATGGTAATATAATGACTTAGAATTCTAAGTTATTAATTCGGTAATATATTTGAATCGTATTAAAAAAAACGTAATTCGTCATATATGACCACGGGGTGCACATAAGGGTGCCGCGGGCCGTGGGTCGGCCAGTGCTGTCTTAGCACCTTGCTCCTTAATGTATGCTTTTGGACTCTTGGAATTTTAACCATAGACTAATTGATCCACAAATCTTAGCTAACTTATTTATTTCCGTATGAAACTGAGAAAATGCGTAATATCACTTATTTAATTCAAGACTGTAGTAAGTGTAACTTTTACATCCATTTGCTTATTTTTGAAATAGAAACTAAAAAACAAAAATTGTACAAAAAATAATCACGTCTACAAATTCGGTTTAGACGTAAATACGATTGACATCATTCAAAACTTCCAAATCCAAATCATAAAATTTATTTTTAATGTTTTAGTGCAACACTATCGAAATATAATAGTCTGGCAATAAAAATGAAATTATAGGATCAATGACGTCCCATTTCAAAATGTTGACTTATGTTTAAGAAAACCCATAATTTCTTGGATATTTCTTAAGGTTTCTTCTGGGAAATTTAGAGAAGAATAAATATAGTGTATTATTGTATTGCTTTATAAGAATGGAAACAAATCAAAACAAAAATTACAAGAACTATAAAAGTTTATGAAATAAATATTATTACAATGGTAATCTCAATCCTCCTGAAATGACTGAATTAAGATTTTTCTTTGTAAAGGTATGAAAGCAGAATAAATAAGAACATCCGAAACTTATACATGCCACATGGGGATGTCGTTGGTAATCTGAGGCAAAGAACAATGATTTTATTGGGGCAGATATTGAGAATGAATTAAAAAAAACAGAGAAATGAAAATTTTAATATTATTTTATTGTACATAACTTGCTTATACAGACAATCCTATAAACATAGAAAGAAAAAATAAAGGGTCTTTTAAATTGAGCGGTTTTTTTAATTCTTGGATAAAACACAAATGGCGTCGCGAACTGACCTGGGTCTTGTAACATTTGAGAAGTGTAATATATGATGTTTATAAAAATGGAATCGTATACAATACAACAACGCGTTCAAATTGAGATTTATTTTATGTATTGTAATCTCCGGAAACGGTGATGTTAATTGGCCACCAAGATCATGTGATCTGACACCGTTGGACTATTTTGTCTGGGGTTACGTGAAAAGCCAAGTTTATAAGAATGACCCCCAATCGATTCCTGAAGGACGCAAGCTGAAGGATGAAAATATTCGCGTTATTGGTGAGTTAGAACCGCAATGATGCCAAAATGTCATCGAAAATGTTGACAAAAGAATGGGCACATATGGAGCTGCAAGAGGTGGATATTTGGCGGATATTTTTTGCGTTTAAATACCATACATTATACTTCAATGACCAATAAAACGTTTTTTGAAATCGAAGCAAATTGTGTATTTTACTCAAGAATTAAAAAAATAAGAATTAAAAAATCCGCTCAATTTGAAAGACCCTTCATATGATATACACAATTATTAAACGATTCCCGTTACTTGAAAATCCGAGACCTCATTCAAGGCGGAAACCGCACTTCCGCAGTACATATCTCAAAATGTTCTTTTAAACTTTCTCCACCATTTGAAAGTAACAAATCTCCTGTGAACTCATCACCAATGTTCTACATTCTAATTTACTACGGATCAGCGCACTAGAGAGGGATCTGAAAACCTCTCTCCCTATAAATGACTTCGAGTCTCGTATCAAAAATTCAATTATGTAGAGACAGACAACAGAAAACCAGGCTGGATAAACCAGATTGAAAATATAAAGTACGAATATAAGATTGGCGACCTTTGTGGCCTAGTGAATGGATTTCTTTCAACTTAGGCCTTCGATGAAACTTAAAAATGATGCCTAGTCTTATTCTCGATATCAGATTAAAAAAATTGTTGTTTCGAAAAAAAAATCATATTTCGATAAGCCTGCCAGGTTTTACTTTATGTGCGGAATTGCGATAGAATAAAATGGTACAATTCAGTAATAAAAGATTCAACATCCCTTAATGTATTGATGTTGTCGAGTCAAAAGGGAAACGCGTGAATAAAAAAGTGTGGAGATGTTCTCTCTGCCTTCCCCTGATATATGTATTCGTGGGAACTATTAACTCAACGTGTTCAAAGAATAAATTGAGTATACTCGTACAAGTATAAATTTTCTATATTAAACCAAATTATAAAAAATCCGATGAAATTATTTGAAATAAAAAAAATGGAATTTCAAAAATAAAAATACGACTAACTTGATCTCACTGGTGTAAATTTTGTCTTCCACTTCGGATATTTTAGGTTCGATTTGATTGTAACAAATTCTGTTTTAGGTTGATTGTAGTTCATGTGTGTAGCTCATGTTCACTTATATTCGTAAAACTTGATAGGACCTTCTTAAACGAGTTGTCTTCAAGTACTTCTTAAAGCTTCACACACCAACCATATCTCAAACACTTAGAGTCAAACAATTTCACGCCACGAAACCAGCAACAGCTAAAGCCCTTTCATAAATAACCTGCCCAATTAGATCGCGTCGGAATAATTCATTCATTCGATGAAGATGAGGTCGACCTCTAAGTAATATTCCTCTCCGAAACAACATATTTAACACAGATTCGAAAGATACAACGGAGATATCCCATATTATTTTGAATCAATGTCTGAGAGGTGTTGCTTCATCTATTACACTTCAATACAAAAAAACAAAGATTGAAATCAATATGTTGGCGACACTTGAGCCAATATAAACTTTTTACAAGAGGTGTAATACGACATTATTTATGACTTCTTCTTCTTCTTCTAAGTGCCCTGTCGGGTCCCCCCAACGTTGGCGATCACTTCGGCGAATCCGTCTCGGTCCTGAGCCGCCCGGAACAGTTCCACATTCCGCAGCCAGGACATCTGTCTTCTTCCGGGCCCCCGGTGTCCCTCGACTTTCCCCTTCAATATAAGCTGGAGCAAGTGGTACTTCTCTCCACGCAGTCTTCGCACCCCCTGCCCACTGAAGGGCTGCCCGGGACTAGGGGCCATTGTTGTGTTCCTCGCCATAGTGAATTTCCTGGGAAAAGATAATCAGAGTGGTTTCCCGTTGCCTTCTCTGATGGGTTTTTCTGTAGGGGTCACCTTCCCTTAGCTGGGGGGATCCGGTTTTGTGGCGCCGGAGACTCGCCATTCGCCCATTCATTATCTGCTATGACACTGATGTTAATGTCAGTGGCCACATTGCCCAGGGTTCGCGGAGCCAAAAGACCACTCGAGGACGCTAATGAATTGGACTTGGTAGTAGTGTTGCTGGTGGTATTGCAACATGGCGCATTACGATATTTTGTAGAGGTACACTTTCCAGCAAAGTATACTCCATCGTAGCCCTATTACCCATTAGAACCCCTTTTATGACTACCGTATTATATTTATGACTACCGTAGCTTAATTAGCCTACCGGTTGCATTGAAAACGGATAAGACTAGAAATTTTCGAATCCGCTGGGCCAGAAAAAATGGAATAAAAATAATTCAGGCGCGATATAAATAATGAATTAATTAGTTTATTTATCTATTTTCTTTGAAGACATGAACGTACTAATTATATGACGCTAAGACTTATAAAAAATATGTATGACGACATATATTACAATGAATAACATGCTTACTCCAATAGTTCTTTGCCCAATAACTCGATGAACGGAGTATAAGGCAATATTCTTTCATTGTTGTCTCCCGGCTACGTTCTTCAAAATGTCTGCATCACTATTGCGAATACGTTGAATAGAACCATATGAATATATATGTTATGCATATGTTATAACAACTCGAATAACTAAACTCGGAAACATAATTCGAAATTACGGTATTGTCATTGTTATATTCGCTAATAAAATATAATCTTCAAAATATTTTTCGCAGCAGATATTCAAATCTGAAATTCTTATTCTTAAATAACGAGCAAAATAAAATGGCATATTTAAAAAGGGAAAAAAGAAAAGATCTTCAATAGTAAAATTGCTTTTCGCAAAATAACCGTAAAATTTTATTTGCGAAATGTTGGAATTGAAATAAGAATTATGAGGGCAAGTTACTGTGTTAAAACATACGGCACTTGTAAAGGAAAATTAAAGCTTTTCGCAAGGAAAAAAACCAAATGCGAACATCGATAAAATTCCTCTTTTGAGTCAATACTCGTACTGATTGAATTTTTTTTTCATTTGAGATTCAATAGTTAAACTGTCTTGTTAAAATTGATTACGATATTTGTTTTCTTTTATTTATTCAGTTTAAAGGAATAATTTTAATTAACTTATATTCGTATATATTATTTTACATCAGATAACTTACAGGTTTATATTTTAACTCTAGCTTAACTCAAATCCATTCTTATCATTTGTTTTATATATGTGTTTCACATTTTTTTTATATATATGTTTCACATTTGTTTTATATATGTGTTTCACATTTTTTTTATATATGTGTTTCACATTTGTTTTATATATGTGTTTCACATTTTTTTTATATATGTGTTTCACATTTGTTTTATATATGTGTTTCACATTTGTTTTATATATGTGTTTCACATAGACAAAAAAAATGGGTATTCTCGGTATCTTTAATACTTTTCGGCATTTCGTTAACTTTTTTTGAAACCTTATTGTATTGCATCTGTGTTATATTATATTGCATGTGTTTTCTTTGTAATACAACACAAACTATACAGCGACAGTAATCCATACGTATTACATATGTATTACTTTCGCCGTATAAAGTACAACATACTGTGCATATTTTCATGTGGAAGTCTTTTCTAACCAACTAAATATATGTTTAAACATACCTTAAGTGAAAACAAGCCAAGAACTCTGTTTAAAAAAGTCTGTATACCAATGCAAAACCACCCCGCAGACCCAAAGCTGGAAGACAAGTATTTCACTAAGTAGACCATGGAAGTCATCATAGTATTTGAAATATACAAAATGATGTAAATAAAAGACGAGATAATATTAAATTAAAAGCCATCATAACAACGAAGAGTTGAAACGTAGTCAGGTGCCCTTTAAAGACCATAAAGTAATTTTGTTAAATAATACTCTCCTAACACGTCAATATTTTGAGGAATATAAACCTTTTCATTTTTTTTTCTTTTTTCGATTTTTTTTTCAAACGCAACTTATCCAATTTATGCGAGTTCCTGAACAACAATAAGTCTTATATTGGATTGATAAAAAAATTGTTTGCCACTAAATAGGAATTTGAGACGTCACGAACCACATTATTATTTTACAAATATGATAATATCTTTTTCTATACATAAGATGAATATATACTTAAAAATTTCAAAGCTAAAGCTTAATTCAATAAACCATTGCCGAGAACATGGTAGCAATTTGATAGATTATACCACTTTGATCGAAAAGTTTCCGGTCTGAACATCAAACTGTATATGAACGGACAGATACAACTTCGGCCATGTCTATTGCATAGTCAGGCGATGTTAAAGTTAAATAATTTGATACCTCTACCCTCAGTAGTACGAGTATGTCAAGTAGAGCAGATAGTAGACGTGTTGTTTAGTTATACTTTGCAATAGTAAATATTGAATATTGCGTTGTTATCAAGTTTCTTTTCAAAGAAGGGAAAAGTCCGGCAGAAATAAATCGACTTTAAGATGCTGTTTAGGAATAATCTTCTACGTAGACAGCATCTAAACGTAGGAAACATAATCTAAACATCTTGTTTTCGAATAACATGTCTTTTCATCATAACGAAACAACATGTCTTTTCTTGGTTCTAGTTGACATACTACTAAGGGTAGTAAGGATATATTTTTTTTCTTTCTTGAATCTTAGAAAAGTCGTTGGTGTCACTTTGTGATGTTATGTTTAGAAATTTTCATTAAAATACTTAACCCTTATTTTTTATTTTGTATTTACCACGGTTTTATTTGAGTTCACTGTTCTATTTGAGTTCACTCCTAGTTCTACTTCACCTGACGAAGAAGATGGAGGTCTTTGAAACCGGTAGTGAACTCAAATAAAACAGAGGTGAATACAAAATTTAAAAAAATATAAAACCTTTGTATAAATTTTTAGCCGTTACATCACTTGTAATGGCTGACGTGATATCTGTCCATATATGTTTAACTTGTTCAGGCTGGAAACCTTGGTGCTAATTAGAAAATGAAAAAAAAAACACTTCTTTTTCCATGATTTATATTGAAATTAGTAATTGCGTCTTTGATATCCTATTATGTAATTATCGAACAAGATGTTTCTAGTTATCTACGGAGAATACTGAATTTTTCCTCATAATAATGACAATGAATTAACAAAGCATACTTTCATAATGAATATCACACCACCAAGATTACTCAATTTATTAATAAAGAAAATTCCTCTGCATTGAGCCACACAAATTAAAATGATTATGATTCTGGATCGAAACATTTCTAATTCTTTTTCTAATTTCTAGTTTTTTTCCATATTTCCGGTTCAAGTCCTATGTATCTTTATAGAGAAACAGAGCACCTTACGTCGGTATGTTAATTCGATAACCTTCTCAATTATTGTACAATTCCTGGTTATTAAGAAAATTTCACGCGTGTTCAATTATTTATGGAGGTCAAATTAAAAAAGGTATGACATACTAATTCGGGAAATATAATATATTGTCTTATTTTGGTATTTGAAAATGCTTTTGTATTTGTCATGATCTTCTTTCCAACTGATATCCATTATTTTTCCATGACATGATCTTATTCTCAGAAACATTAATATCACGGTACAGGAGAACACTGACTTACGAAAAAAGTAACACAATGATTGTATTTAACATAAGAAATATTTTAAAGAAAAATCATTATCATCGTCACCATCATGCCTTGATTCTATAAGGGTAAACAAAGAGACAATTTTATCATATCCTGGCATACATCTCTCTTCTACCACGTCCATAAATGTCGTCGTACCTAATATCATATTGAAAAGACTTTTTAGAATTTCATTAATTTGGTCGTGTCGTGTTTTTATAGGAATTCCCACAATTCCTGTACCTTCTGTACTTCTCGTATGGATAATTTTAATAAATCTTTATTTTTATTTGTACACGACAAGAAATCTAGAAATACACAATTTGCAAAAAAACAACAGATAATATAATTTGGACACACAAATTTAATGGATCTGGGTTTATTGCCTTTCATTTGTCATGTCCCCAGTAAACTAAGCTCTTGCCTGTATTTCACTGAGGAATCTTTCATCATTGATTATTTCTACATGACCGAATTATCTCAATACTCTTTTCATCATATTGAGAAAAATCGTATACATTTAAAATACAAAAATTTACAAAAAAATTATAGTATACCATTTGCATATAAAAGTTTTATGACAAATTTAAAAGTTTTACAGACTGGTAGTTACAGCAGTCCTGTATTTCAAGTAAAGAATTGTATCAGTCTGGTTGAGCTCTTCATGAAAAAAACGCTTTCGTGCGCTAGATGTGTGTAAGCAATGTTACCTCTTACGCGCAGAAGCATTTCAAATACGTGCCACAAAGGACTGCGAGATCCGTACCAAGTTCAGTGGTTCTTAACCACAAGGAGCGATCAGTTGGGTCTAAGATAATGTTGTTTTCCGACCCCACTATGTATTATAACATATGTATGTGTCGCAAATTCAAATATGTTGAATTATACCAGGGATAACCAACAGGTCGATTGCGAAATAATTTTTGTTCGATTACAGCCGTCTTAGTAGCTTACAATATCGCGTGCGATTTTGGCAAATGTTAAAATGCACACGCTGTCTTCCAGCCCGGAGGGTTTAGGGATCGATACTCATTGGAACCCAGATATTTTGCACAAAAAACTCCTTTATGGTTTTTACTTTCTGGTTTTAGTTGGTTGGAAGAGATTGCCACATGGTAATAAGCCCAATATTATGCAATGTATACACATAAAATAATAATACACAATGTAGGAATAAAAATAATACTTTAACATTACATATAAATTTCTTAAAATAATATTTCAAATTTTTTTGTATTACTGAATAAAATTATTGTAGGCTTACTTATACATATATTTTTTATTTTCATCGTGTTGTTTGCATAAATTGTTACAAATGATTTATACACATTAAATGGTTTTTAAGGTTCGCCAAGTTTTTACATATTAAATTTAAATTAAATAAACAATTTAATCTAATGTTTTCTAGAAAAAAGTTTTCTTGAGGGTCTATCGCCGTGGTTTAGATGGTAAGACGCTTGTTTTTCAGCCTGGAAACTGTAAGTCCAAATGTTGATAATACTCGTACCAAGAATTAATTTTAAAAGTTCAAGTTACATCTCGGCGTGTGTTAGTATAAACAACACCGGATAACGTCTCATCGATTAATTAATTTTAAATCAATATTGCCTTAGAATATTGTTTCACCTATGACTGTACCATAGGAATAGAATAATAAAAAAATAATTTAATTTATAGTCGAATCTATACTTTTCGTTAAATCAGGAAAACACCTTCATTAAAGTTTTTTTAAATTTCTATGTATGCGGAAAAAAACTTTAACTCTGAAAAAATCCTATACCGAGTTAAATGAAATTTGTAATGTGTATATTTTTTTTATTTAGTTTTACGTGAAAATTTATTTAAAAACTGTGTTGAATTCTACATTCTATTAAATAAAGAATCTACTGTACAACGCCTTGAGGTGTACTATTACACCTGTATGAGTATTTACGTCATTTGGAGAGGCAGGTTTCCGTAAGTTATTTACTCGCCCTTCTCCCGTAAAGCCTCAACAGAGCATTATCCTACAAAACCCCTTTACTTCGGATTACTTCAAGAACAAAATTACATCGAGTCGTGAGGCAAAGTTTACTTTGGCGCTGGTGCTTCAATTTAATTACTGTGGTCTTAGTTTTCCTTCTTTGACAAGACTCTGATTTTAATAAGATGGTAAATGAAATATTTTATATCACCACATATAGACCAAACTTTGTTATTGTGTTTACAATAATTCTAACTGCACGTCTGGCATTCAAGAAATTCACTTTTGATTTTGTAAACTTACACGTGAATTTGAGGTAAGAATACAAAAAGGAGATGCACATGCACAACAGACAATTAACAAAGCAATCCCTCTTTGTATAACAAGAGAAATCCGTGCAAAGTGGATAAAAAAAAAATTAACAGAAAAATTTAAAACAACAATCCCTTAAAATATCTGAATATTTTACAGTAAGTAATGGAAGTTTACACTTCTAGTAAGTATTTATTTTCAAAATTCAAACCTAAAATTCTGTTCTAGAGAAGATCAAAGTGTCATGACAATCAGCAAGTTCATTCTTCAATAATCATTTGTCAGGGATTCAAAAAAAGCACTTGTTGCTATATAACGCTCTAAAAATTTCATATGCTTTAAAAGGCTAAACTAATTTGAAAACATTTTGAAAATAACATCAGTCTGAAAGTGGAAACTATTGTAAATTGAACCATTGACACTTGCTTATTAGCATGCTTGCTTACTGCTTTTGGTCCCTGTCCGTCTTAAAAGATGATTGATGTGCAGTGACATAATGAATTATTGTTATTTCTTTTGGTAACCGACCGCCATCCATTCGATGTATATTTTCAAATCAGAGCAATCATTTTTCTTTAAGGAACATTACAGCCGATGATATAACAGGCATCCTCGTTGGTTAGTTTGCACTGCCCCCTCTTCTCCTATTATCTTTATGTTAGCCAGGTTTCAGCGGTGTAAAGGAAAGTGTTTACAGTTCTGCTACTGGTGTCAAAATAATTTTCTTTTCCATTACATTTTTTAACGTAATTTGCCAAATATAACAAAATTCATATGCCCGTTTTTAATTCAGATATATACATGTGTATTATAATGTTCCCTTTTGATTTGCGAGTACATTGAAACGTCTAAATATCCAGTCAAATATATAGTACAAATTTATTAAAACCATAAATACTTGATAAACAGTCTAATACGAATATGTTAGAATAAACTAAAAATAAATAGTTCTCAAAAAAGATACATTAAATGTGAGACGACATGAACTAAGAAACGAAAAATGTGTCACTAAACTTGTTTCTCTATAATTTTCTTCTTGCATTATGGTATAATATTTTCCTATTGTATGATATTTGCCAATCTTATTTTTTTTTAAACTGTTGTTAAAGACTGGAAACCTTGTTCTTAGAATGACGTTCTAACGGAAATTGAACCCGCAACCTTCCAGTTTGAATACTCGTACAGACGTCTTATCACCTAGATCAGGGGTCGGCAAACCACGGCTCGCGAGCCGCGTGCGGCTCTTTTCATAGGCATTTGGGACTCTTCAACTCCAGCTTCATCTTCACTCCGCAGCCTCAGCAGAAGAGCATGAACACGGCCGCCGACCAAACACGAACGGCACAATCGCAATGCATATTCTCTACCTGCGTGTTCGCACCAGAACTGCCAAAATGTCTTCAAAAGGCTTATGATTGTTTTGTGAATTTGAGTATTAAATAAAAATCTTGATTTTATCTTTTTTTTTTCGTCATTAAAATGTATATAGCTACAGGGAAAATTTATGTTGCGGCTCTATGAAAATTTTGATATTCTGTTTACTTAATATTTGGCTCTTCTCACTAGAAAGTTTGCTGACCCCTGAACTAGGTCATATGTTGATTGTTTGAAGTGTAAAAAAAACAATACTTTGAATCTTCATAAATTTCATACATTCCTTAAAAAGCTTTAAGCTTATTTCTTAAAACTGTGACAAAATATAATATAACTTTCTCCTGAAAGCATTTTCTTAATAATTAGAGCAAAACATTTTCAGCGTGAATAATTCTATTTAAAAAATCTTTTTAATTTGCTTTGGCCCCGCTGGCGTTAGGCTACAGGTTGCGGGGCAACTCGCCCCCTCGAAAGCTTTTAACCCCCGCCCCCCGCAAAGTATTGCCACCCCACCCCCTCCACCGATCTAACCGCCCATAGTTCGCGGTCAGCTATCATAATTACAGGTGAGCGAAACGTCCGACCATATCGTCCATCTTAAGCGATATTATGCTAACGTTGCAAATCAAAAAGAGAGTCGAACCAGCAGCGAGTGGCAGGCGCCAATACTCCTCCACGCCCTCTCAGTTCCGCTCCGTCCGCCGCGCAGAACGGATCGCGTCTCATCGTTCCCCAACTCGCGAAATCGAGAGTCCGAAAATCATCGCGTACGACAAAAAAAACACAACCCCGCGAGCTTCGAAAGTTTAATAATTTTCTTAATCGCGCCGGTTTCGTCGCGCGCGTTGACCATATTAAATACGTCGCCCTTTTATGGTCTATTTATTTCCGTTGTGAAAGCCTTCTCGTCTGACTTATTTTTGGACAATTAATGGGCTGTCCTCGCGTGACGCCGTTATCACTAGTGACGACGACGGCTCGGGAACTTTTCCGTATGTTTGCCGTGTTGTGAGCTTTCGTTTCCCGCCCGATTGTTTGTTAGCGCGACAGAAACAGATGTGCAACACGAATGTTATCAATTGTTTTTACACAGGTGAATGGAGATAGCGCTTTGAGTGAGTTGATTAAACGACAAATTGTTTTTCGCCACACGGTGTGGTAGAAGTGTGGGATCACGCTTAAAAATGTGTTGATATGTTTTGAAAAAAAAAAAGAAACACGCAATTTCACATATTTTCTGTTTGCGAATAAAAAGGTTTGTATTCTAAATATTTTGTACATGAAATATATAAAAATATTAAATGTTTCAACGAACCCACATGCTTCAGAATGTAAAAAGGAAAATTAAAAAATAATACTTATGTATATATATTTTTTTATATTTTTCAGAATGTATATTGAAAATTCTCTAGGGAGTATTTTTCCTTATTTTGCAAGATTATTTATTTATCCCGATTTTATTTATTAAATTTACATTCTCGATCTGAATCATAGTGACAATTTATTTTTTTTATATCAATTTCTACAGTATTAACGATGATAATAAAATGAATTGAGATTTAAGAGTTATTCATCAATATTTAAAGTTAATGTGTAATGTAAATGAATATTCAGCAGCTTATTAATTTCGAGTTTAAATTAATCAATCAAATGCTCAGGAAGCTAATATTGATATATTGTTCATAATCTAATATGAAACTAACTGTTTTTAACAAAAACCATTTCATTATTTTCATCAATATTGTTCATCATAAAACAATAATATAAATCAGCAGCCCCTCATTACGGATAATTTTTATCACGATTATATATACATAAGTTGACGAATTTATCATATCTGATATCTCTATGATAAATTTGTTAACACGTGTTTGTATAATATAATAAATAAAAATAACACACAACCCGATAATTTTGCGGTCAAAATGAGTACTTATTTGTGCATGTAAATAACATTGGTTATATCCAGTAAGCTGAGACCGGCCGTGCAACAGGTTATTACGAAATGCGAACGGGCAGAGTTTATCAGATAACCTGACGAATGGACGATTTCATCATTCATCCGAAATTTATTATCAACATGAAAAAAAAAACAATCATTAAGTGTCAATAATGTTTTATGATTCATTACTTTACTGTCATGATAACGGATATACAGACAGTGGCCACACTCTAATTCTCTGCAAAGTAATTAATACTGGTTGTATTTAACACAAAACCATTTTTATTTTATAAATCAGAGCTCAGGAAGAAAAATAATATTGAAAATACATGGAAATGAATAAAAAAAAATTAAAACTACTTATTCTCCGAGTGTTTCCTGAATTTACGATAATTAACTATGTAGTTAGTAAAACAATCAATTAAAATTAAAATAAATTATTTAGGTTTATTACACACATTTCAATAATTGTACTATTTTATTATAATACGCTTTCATTGTATAAAGCACTACCTGTCAGCATTATTGCCACGAGACAATTTCTTCCAACTAACCAGAAAGATGTTTAAAGAGACCTTAAGTGAAAGCCAGACTAAAACTCTTTAAAAAGAAATCTGAGTTCCAACAGGAATCGAACCCGTAATCTCTGGTTTGGGAATAATGTGTTTTACCAACAAGGTGACAAAGGTCGTTCATTCCTTATGTGTTATCTTCCTACTGATGAAATTTATACATCGACCTCTTTATTTTGTCTTTAACTTCTATCTCGTATCAAAACAAGTATTTATATCATCTGGAGTAGTCGATAAAGTATTATCAAATTTGGACGTATATATTATATAATATGTATGTGTATATAAATTTGGACGTATATATTATATAATATATATGTGTATAGGTACAAGAATTGTACAAAAAAATTAAAACCAATTCCTTTTACTTTAAAAACCCCTAAAGGTCCAGATGCTAATCAATTAACCTTATTGGAAGTCCCTCTTTTGACAGAATATTCGCAGCTTTAGTGAATTATGACAACCTTAGCTCAGTACTGATCCAACTGCTTGTCTCTATTTTGTGTGGTCCTCAGAAACTCTGGAGCATTCTTCCAGTCAGTGATGTCACCTTTTTGCCCAGATCAATCCAACATACTGGAGGTGAATAATGCCTCGCGTGCCGTTTATTTTTCCTGTAAACATGTTCCTGCCTCAGTAAGTTACGGTGCTTATAATACATTCTACTTACTTGCTACTGATAGCTGTACAACTCGTACATACCTTCAACCTTCAATCTTCAACTCAAAAAATATTGGGTCTTTGACTCTCAACGCTTCCTCTCTTTCCCCCATTTTTTCCTGTATGGCCAACGTATTGACTATCTGGGTCTCCCCAAGGATGAAACTCCTCAATGTTTAGCCTCACGTATGTTATTAAACTTTCGTTGTATACAGTACAACCTGGTAGGTTTATTGATATGTGATAAAATCTTCCAACTAACCAAATATGTATTACAGATAATTTTAGTAAAAACTACACTCGATATTTAAATGAACAGGTACTGAGGAGAATCCAACCTGCAATTCTCAGGTTGAAGACAAGTGTTTAAAAATTAAATCGCGGAGGTCACGTAAAAGTTTGATTGGTTCAATCACTGTTGATTAAATATTTTAGAGAGAAAAAAGGATTATAAACTTAATCCGAATATTTTAGCCTTCGTTTAAAATTTTACGTTTGAAAAATTTATTTTTACGTTTAAAAATTGAAACGTATCGTAATGATCCAGACCATTAGTAACAAATATAAAAAAAGTATTGGCTATTTATGTATAACATATGGAAGCTTCAATGGAACTGTTCCTTTATGATTTATACGAATTTATTTAACTACTCGTAACAAAAATGCTCTTTTTGTATTCATAATTGTAACAAATAAATATATTTTCAAAAACATATTACAAGATACCAACTTGTAGTTTTCATATGGGTGTGGGTACATGAAATTATAAACCCAGTTTCACAACATGTTGTTTTGTGCCCTATATGTAAGTGTGGATTTTTTTGTATAAATTAAACATATTTAGATAAAAATAGAAGTTTTTTTGTTATTTTGGATGAGAACCACCCTATGTACAATACAATCTGACAGGTTTAGAGTCACTTATTTTTTTACAAACCAACCAGAAAAGGATCAAAGCCGAAATTTCTAGGTGATAGACAAATGTCCTACAAACTTAGCCACTGATGTACGAGTAGTATCGATGGAGAGAGATCGCCTTACGACAGAAATTTCGTCAGATCAATACATGATGATGTATTTATTTCTGCCTTTTTGCAACATAAATCATTACTTCTGAGATATTTCACGCAAGCTTTTGTACTTGGTATCAAACCTGTGTTTAAATTTAATCTGTCTTTTTACGCCTTGATTATCTTGTCTTTCTGCATCATTCGCTTTGAGCAATCAACGTTTCCAGAGCCCCACCGGTGTAGTATAATAATTGCAGTGCACTAGGTAACCAATTCAAGGGGCTAGAGTAAACTAAGTAATTTATTGTTTGATATATTCAGTGGTAGTAAAATTGTTAACAATAAATAAAAAACTTTTTTATGTAGTTCTAATGTAGTAGACATTTGTAAATAATAATTATCATGGATTTAGTCATCTTCTGTTCCTTTATATTGTACTGTATTACAATTCCGTCATAAACAGTAAAACCTTAACGCATATTACCGTGTTACAATATACTTCATCTTACCAGATATATAATATAGAGGCCTTAAGAGATAGATGTGATGGATAACTGATAAAAAAAAATAGATACCAACAGGAACCAACAACCCCTAGTTGGAAAACAGACGTCTTACCAACGAGATTCCAGAAGTCCTCTTTTGTAAGTTCAATGAATTTATTGTTTACAAAAACACATTGAAAAAAATTTGAAAAATGTTCTAATTTGTTTTAAATGTACAAATTATTTGTCCAGAAAAGAAGATGTTTAAAATGAGTTATTTGACTAAAATATATAATAATTAAAAAACAGTTAGTTGCAAAACCAATGAAATATAAGATAATATTTATAAATATTCGTTAACACTTTAATAACATTTTTATTTAACACTTTTGACATTAGTAAAAATTCTCGATAAATAAAAAATTGGCTTGTCTAGCTATGTTTTGTTACTGGAAGTTCAGAAACATCCTAATGAACTTTGAAAATAATTTCAAAACCTATTTACAGCATTGTATGGTTTTGAAGAGTGCGAGTTAATCTCTGATAGGTACAGTTTATAAATATGAAATTATGTATTTTTTCAACGGCATTGCACACTGGCATTAGACTGCTATGTACTATATGACAGTACGTATTGTCTTTTAACTTGTGTACTTGCATTAGCCCGATGCATGTGTCAATCAATTCATATTACTCCGGATCTATGACAGTGAAGTTATAATATTCACATTTTTTCCTTAATTGACTATACAAAGTAACGATACTTTTCAAATGTCTTTATGCACAAGTTTGCGCAAAATACAAAGATCTAGATGCATTAATTAAAATAAGCAAAACGCTAAATCTTTTTGTAAACCGACACACATAATAGTATGATTGAATCGCATTACATTAAAACACGTTATAATAATACGAGTACCTTGATCAGTGCGGTTTTGCATAGTAGGGGTTTTTTGATAAGCATTTACCGTACTATGGTATTGCTATATAAATAACGAATAACTTGTTTACAATTGACACTATACATTTTTTGTTAAAGTTTGGGCAGATTTAGAGATTCAAACAATAAACTAAAACTATGAGCCAAAAAACCTTTGTTGAAAACCACGAAATACGAGTATTTTTAACAGCATTTTTAACACCCCGTTTATTAAATTTTTTACTATATAAAATAATATTTTTCCTTAGACGCAGCATGTTTGATTTTAAAAAAATGGGCGGCTTTAAACCTTACGTTGACCCCGATCCCATCTTATTTAGTAATTAAGACCGCAGCAAGTAATCGAATTTGACAGAACTCATTGTCAGAGCATTTATAAATGTAATCATTTTTTACACGAACTCTAATGAGTCACCATGTGTCTTTTTTTATATGGATGTTTATCCACTTGTTCATATTATGTCCGTTATAAAATGACATAAATGATCAGTCATAGATTCAAATTCACAGATCAGCTATGACATTACACTGCTAATTTATTTATGTTAATTAACTTCTCATATGCACGAGTTACATCACGCGAGTTATTAAAAAACATTTTTCAAAGGCTTTAGGAATTATTATAATGCTCTTTGTAAATACTAAATCACTGAATTAATCCCAGCAACCGGTCTATTTCCACCCAATAAGTTTCAAACTCCATGACTCTTATTTAGGGGTGACCCCTGAAGACAGCTTTTCAAGAAATTTGACTTATCCTTTTGCATTACTTGACTGAATCTAATGCCGCGCGAAATACTCGTACTTTATGAATTATGTTCTAAAAAAAACATTAAATTGCATCTAATTTTGTTAATTGTATGCAAATTAAGGAACATATCTAGCGAGGTAAACTATTTATTTTTTCAGAATAATTAACATCAAATTAATGCCTAAAGTTATATCACGTCATTTTCCTATTGAAGTAAGCAGAGAGGACAGAACGTCAATCATTTCTATAACTCCTTTCGTTTCCTTCATACATCTTCTCAAGTAGTTTTCCATTATACTTTGATTGCATAGAGTATAATGGATTTCAGTAAAAATCAGACTCTTTTTAAAAACAGTAGAGTATCAACAGGCATCTTATGAAAGTCGTCAACAGTTCCATTTGTTTATTTTACTGCTTTTCATTTTTTTAAATTTAATTTCCTTGGTTTAGCAGTATTTTTCTCGATGTTCCTATACCGTGACTCCCACTCATGTTTCCGTTGTAGATTTTTAAAGTTTAAGGTTGAAGTTTACTTAACGAAGTTATAATTTTTTTAAGTGTTTATGTTGTTTTGGTTATTTGGTATAATGGGCATCAAATAGAACCCATTATTTTATGAAGCTTTATTCCATTTCAGAAAGATTGAGTTTAAACAAGAAAGGGTTATTAGTCAACGCTGTCCGTGGTATGGGATCGGATTACCTTAAACACAAATTAACCAAAGGTTTTTATTAAAATATCATATACAGCAAAAGTAATCTGTCGATTCAACATAATGAAATGACGGGCTATGAAAATAATGAAATATTTAAAGTAAATCATTTACGTCGTAGAATTTACTGTAAAAAAAGTTTTATTCAATCATTTCACTCTATTCGTAAATTAAAATTAATAATCGTTTTACTATGAACAAGTGAACAACTATCAAGTATTTTT
Source organism: Odontocerum albicorne (assembly GCA_949825065.1). Lineage (NCBI taxonomy): Eukaryota > Metazoa > Arthropoda > Insecta > Trichoptera > Odontoceridae > Odontocerum > Odontocerum albicorne. The sequence goes on from OX463841.1 coordinate 3,648,538, forward strand.
GTTTTAGATTATGTCGAGTCAAAATATGCACTAAATATTTTCTAATCAGATGATTAACTCGGTAAATATGGAAGGTGGCGATACGGAGGAGCTCATGGAGTTTTTTAGAACTGAGATGGCGTCATTCGAGGAGAGGCTCCGTCAAACTGGAGATGGCGCCCGTTCTCCAGACCTAACCTCACTTACGGGGGGTTTCGTAAGATTTAAGGAGCAAATCATGACCCTCATGAAGAAGGTGCTCAAGGTTCAGCAGGATCTCCACTCCCGGATTGACAGTCTCGAGGCGGTGGCACGAAGGAATACTCTATTGTTTCACGGGATCCGAGAGAGTGAGGTTGAATCGCCTAAGGAGGCGATCATAGCGTGCGCTCGGGCTGACCTGGGTGTGGAGCTCAGTTCGGGTGACATCGTCAGCTATTTTCGCTTGGGACGGGGAGCAACGGGTAAGCTTGTTGTTAATTTTTACAATCCACTAAGACGCCAAGAGGTGTTTAACAAGAAGAAAAACCTCTAGGGGAAAGATATATTAATAACTGAGTCCTTGACCCCGAGTCGCTATACGGTATTTAGGGAGGCTCGCAAATTATTTCCTCCGCGAAGCTGCTGGACCAGAGATGGAAGGATTGTAGTTCGCCACCGTGACCAAACCTTTCGTCTCACAAGCATGCAAGAGCTTCGAAACATTAAGGGAACAAACGAAGTCTCCTTGGATGGCGAGACCCGGGCAAGATCAACAAGGCAGAGCTCTAAGAGGGGAAAATCCGCGAGTTCCAAGTGACACGTGCTTTTGTGTATTATTTTTTCTTTTCTTATTTTAAATCTTTGTAACTGTGTCAAACTGTCAAATTCTCTGTTGTGATTGCGCGGGTGTTGCCGCGTTATGGAGAGCAATAATTCAGCGGAGTAAATATCATAGAGAATGTGTGAATCGCGCTGATCGTCAGTCAAGGCAATGTTGCCTGATCGAGACTTCGGCTCGGCGTACTTAGCCCGAATATTTTGTTTGGTCTGTAAACTGGGTCCTTGAGTCGATTAAAAAGCGTCGGGTGATATATGCTGCTTGTACTGCATTCGACAATAAATTTTGACAACTACTCTGTGCAACTCCGTTGTGGCAATACTCGCGCTCGGTACATACATACCTTACATTTTTGGTGGCGGGAACAAATGTCAGTGACTCAGACTATTCATTGTTTTTGATTTTTTATTTGTTTTCTGATTACCCACTGTACTATTAAGTTATGTTCCTGCCGCTGTATATTGCCTTTAAACTGTTTTTTTTCTCCTATTATTTTGATTTGTCTATATTTACCTGCTGTTTTCCTTTTTGTAAATCTATTGCCATTTTTTTTTTTCTTTGATTAACACCTTTCATTTGATAACTTAAGGCAATCAACACTAAATGTTGGTATTCTCTTATTGATTACATTGTAGCTGTAGGATTGTGTACTTGTTTTTTTTTTCTCTCTTTCGATTTCTAAAAACGCCCAGTGCATTCCAGGTGGCTGAATTATTGACTAATGGGGCATAGTGCCTTTGACGAGAAAAGATGAAGGATGTCACTATTGACAATTTATGTCGAAGATGGTACTGAACCGCTCCTTAATTGTCTTGACAATTGTGCATTTGCACTAACCAGCATTTAAGTGTTTTTGCACTAACCAGCATTTAAGTGTTTTTGCACTAACCAGCATTTAGGTGTTTTTGCACTAGCCAACATTTAAGTGTTTTTGGACCATTTTCTTATTTTTTAATTTGCACATATAGAAATACACTTTAAATACTTATTTTTTAATATTCAGAATGTGTTTTCAAGAAACAGAGCTCCCAATAATTTTCATTTTGTATCTCAGGAATATGCAAAGAAAATATATTTTAAATGTTAACAATATCAGGAAGAAACACTTAAAATTTTCGTTATTTCTTAAAAAAAGTGATAACTCAAACTCGGCAAATTTACAGGAGATACAAATAATATTTGTCTTTAGAGCATAAAAAGTTCAACTATGTGAACACGTGACGCAACCTAGTGGGATGTCTCAGTACTATTGTACATTTATAAAATATTTCTTGTTGAAAATCGAGCATTTTTTAAGAGCAGTTTCAGAAATTATACTCATACTTGCTAAGTTTATTTAAATTTTTGCGCTCTGTTACTTTTCTCAAATATGTTCGACTTTTCGGTAATTAACCAATTTTTACAAAGGTATCAAAATATTTGTCTGATTTCATTATTAAGTACGCGAATCCTAACCAATTGTTCTTGAAAATCATTTTGTGCTTGTATAACGTGTGAATTCCTTAATTATTTTTAATTTTTCTATCCTATACGGCGACGAGTAACAGATATGCAACACTACTTTGAAATCCAACAGTTTTTCCCTGAAATAAAAGACGTATAAAACTATAATGTTGTTTTAAATTAAATATCTTTTTGTAGAACGGATTTTTTAATGAAAAATAGTTTTTAAATATACGAGTATTATTGGAATATTAACTTATTTACATTTAATGTTCAAGTTAATACTTATTTAAGCATCATTTTTATCAATTTCATATAAGCAATATATCATAATTCACATTTCAACGCAAAGAAATAATCACCTTTGTTTGAGGTTTTAAAAATCATGGCGTGCTTTTGCAATAATTTTTGTATCGCAATAGTAAGAATTTTTTTTCGAATACCTCATTTTAATTTTATCCAAAGAATATCCAGGATGTCTTGACTTTGAATCGATCAAATATTAAAAGTTTATTTCATGTTATGTTTTGAAGTGAGAATTTTACAACCTGAATTTATATTATATTAACTTACAAACGTACTTGTTAAAATCTATTATATAAATTTTTCAAAAGTAATCAATTTTATTAAAATACTTTTCAGAAAAATAAAAGTTTGTTTTGTCCTCCAACATTTTATTTGAAAGTTTAAAAGAAAAAGTAGTTTGACAAGAAATATTTGTTGTCAAAATAATTTTAATTTTGGAATGTTTTTGAAAGTGAATATTTCAGATTTTTATTAAATGGCATTGTTTTTCCAGAAAACTCAAATTCAATAAAAATAAATTATTTACATCAATTGAGTAAGTTAAGTTGAATTAATTCACGTATGCGATTAAACTTCCCTGATGCTAAATCAAATGTCTTATCCCTTCATTCTGTCATACACTGTCACGCCATGTATTCTGTTCAATGCACACATATTAACAGTATTTATCCGAACATCTTCAATCTTTTTCCACGTCCTTATTTCACTCCCATATATCAAAGTTGATACTAAAATTGTGTAATATCATCTAACCAGGTTTTAATATTGTTTGTTTAAAGTATATATGTTTAAATGCTCCATTGAAAAAAGATGAAAATTATTTAAAGAAAATAACAACACATTAAAAGTAATATATATTATGTTATAAAAAACGTTTTTTTTAAAATACGCATTTTCATATACTAATGACACCAAAATAAAATTCTCAAACCCTTAAACACTGTTTTTTACTATTTTAAACCAAATGTCAATCCAAATAATGGAATTCGGTTTCATATTATTGTACTATTCGTGCAAATATTATTATATTATTTTTTTTTCGATATCAAAGAGAACTTTTATAACAAATTAAAAGTCAAATAGTAATTAGCACCTCAAATATTTGGCAAATTTAAGTGAAATAAGGAATTCATTTTTCAACACTGTCATATGAATTCGATCGTATTTACCCATAACAACAGAGTGATTAATTAGAGAGAGTGTATTTGAACATGATACGAGCATATTTTTTTAATGTTTACATTTCCCCTACAATGCTTTCATTAGCTACTTTATAAAAATTGTATAAACCATACTTCTAACCTGCTGATTTATTAATCGAATTAAAAATTGTTTTACTAAGATTATGTAACCGTTCCCCTTTCTTCACTAAAAATATTATTTAATAATATTTATTGAGGCAATGGAACACTTAAAAGTTTTCTTAAATAATTTACTTTGTGGAACATCATAATACAAATTGTAATGAAAAATACTTTATTATTTTCACAAATAAAAAGCACAAAACTCGAATCGTGATTGTATAGAAATTAAAAAGTATATTTGATAATATTGACCAAATTTCTTAATTTACTTATTCTTACGGATCGAAAGTCGAATAGTGACAAGAATTTTCTTCATGTTCGACAAGAATATTTTGTAAATTGTGATCTCTGCATATACGAGTATACTATATGTATAGTATTGGGTCTTCTAACACATTTTTCACGAAATACTTTTGTTTGTTGAGTAAATCTGCTTCGGTAATCCTTTACCTTCCTCAAAAGATATTCTCTTCTAAATCCTTGAACCCATAAAAAACCACACATTTGGGTAAAATGAAGGTGTCTAAATTCTACATTTTGAAAATAAGGGATTAAGGCTGTTTAACCTTCAGAGGTTAGAAAGAAGTTAAAGTGTAAATATGAAAATTAATATTATTAACTTTCGATTAGATGTAAATAAGAGTATATTATTGAACTTGTTCTCATTATCCTATTCTCCCACCATTATATCCATTCCTATTCTCTCACCATTATATCCATTCCTATGCTCTCACCATTATATCCATTCCTATTCTCCCACCATTATATCCATTCCTATTATCCCACCATTATATCCATTCATATTCTCCCACCATTATATCCATTCCTATTATCTAACCATTATATCCATCATATTCTCCCACCATGTTATCCATTCCTATTCTCCCACCATTATATCTATTCCTTTTCTCCCACCATTATATCCATTCCTATTCTCTCACCATTATATCCATTTCTATTCTCCCACCATTATATCCATTTCTATTACCATAAGTAGTCTCCTTAATTTACGTTTCTCTCCCTCTAATGTATTTTTTCTATCCTTATCTTCTTACGGTGTACGATATTATATAAAAATAACTTTCTTGGTTTAGTATAGATTGTGCAGTTAAAAGGAAAGGATTACATCCCGAAACTAGTCGGCTTATATCGTGTAATTCGTCAATTCCAAGTTCATTTTTGCAAATAAAGCGGCATTATGTGAATGTTTAAATTTAGTGAATCCGTAAAAGTTGATTTTTTTAACTCTCACAAATGTAATATAATCTTTTGTAGAATCGTTTAATTTTTCTGACTTATTGTTTTCTTATAATTTATTTGCGTTCTTTTTATTAAATCTTGAACTAAATGTATTTCAACGGTTTGTTCGCGTAAATGCATCAACAGAAGGTTAGCTTAAGCTCTAAGAAAGCATTTCTTCAGTTAAAAAAAAATTAAGTGGATATTATCATTAATATTAAAATTTAAAAAAAAATTATGCAACATCACACTATTTCCTTCTTGGGATAGATAGAGAGGATAGAGTTCCAATCACAGAATATTTCTAATAATGACACACTTCCTTCGCCTCTTCCACATCCATATATTTCTCATACAGCACTTTTGTGTTTTTCTTACTCTTTACCTTCACAGATTTCATAAATTCATTCACTTTGTCCAACCATATTTATTTACATCGTACTCTACCACGACTCGCATTTATGATACCATTATAAATTAGTTTAGTCAGTCATTTGTTTCTCGTGCGTTCTACGTATACAAATCTTAACGTGCTCTTTAAAAAAATCCATGTTAAAATAATATAAATCTCATAACATGTAATCTTCATCATACATCAAGATAATAGTTACTTAAAATAATTACTCAAGCAATAAAACAAAGTGACAATTCATTAAGTATCATTATAAAACAAAACACAATCCAAACTCCTTCAAAAGAAACACTAAAACTGTTGCTATTCTCACAACGACGATGTTAGTACATAACATTAATGTGATATTACCCCCATATTCAAGAATATAAGTTTTATTATGCTTACGTGATATCCCACCCAGAGAGAGAACTAACTATATAATTAATTTGTTTAGAAAATATAGACGCCTCCCTCCATAAGTAAGCTTTCGCTGATCCTTATCATTTCAGAGAATTAGACTAATAAAAGTGCAAATCCGAGTTTCGGAATTTTAGACCCGCTCATAATTTAACTGCCCCTAGAGAGTTAACAACACACTTCAGTATTTTGTGGTTTAAAATGTTTTTATTAAATTCGAAATAAATGATGTATTATTTATATCCTATGTGTCAAATCATAAGCTTTATATTTTTCATGTTATTAAGATAATTAATGGTATACAACTCCTTATGTGACATTATTTATTTTCTAATATGTTCATGGAATTTTGTGGTATTTTTTATAAACCTCATATATTTAATCAATTTGATAATATACCTTCACGATTTTTATTTCTCTCTATTATCAAGGCTGCAAAGTTTGCTTTTTCATATATTTTGCATCCATGAAAAGATGTTTTTTCCAAACTTCTGTTTGTTTTTCAAATTCACACATTTCCTGAATAGACAAAAATATTTTTTCCATTGTCTTTGATAATGGTCAAGATTATTTATTGAATTTATTTTCCACTGTTGGTAGCTTTTTCTTCGTTTCAAATTCATACCGTAAATTAAAAATATTTTTAGGATCATCCCTTTCAGACTAATACTACTCGTACGTAGATGCGTCGACTAAGAAAAAAATGTGAAAAGTTAATGTTTCTTTCATACAAAATCCATAATTCAATTGTATTATAATAGACTTTTATTGTAGACGTGGCAGAAAAAGTGTACAAGTTAAATTAATTTTGTTGAGTAGTGTGCACTAAGAGAAAAAAAATGGAATCACAATGTATGAAATAAGGTGAAACGAACATCAGAAATGAGTGAATGGATAAAATGAATGTTTTAAGTAAAAGGAATAAAGGTACTTTAAAATGGTTAGAACATGGGGAGAGAATGAACGACGAAATAATGACTAAGAGAAAGGGTACAATTCTGAAGCGCAACATTTGCGTGTAAGAAGTAGATTGAAGAAAATATGAGTGGATCAAATTGACCAGATTTTAAAAGAACGTAAAATAAGAAGCATGTATAATAGAAGATTGTACATGTCAAGATGTATAAATGTGGAGGAAGCAAAAATAGTGTATCTCTGCCTATTCCGTAAGAGACACGGCGTGATGGAATGTATATTTGTATCATTTTCATCCTTCCTTTTTTACTGCATTTTATTGAGAGCCCAAAACGCGTTCCAATAAATTAATTCTTGTTTATTTTTCCTCTTTTATAAAACAACTTCGTACTTACGAGTATACGAGTAAGCTTCGCCTGGCGTGAAATTGTTAACAAAATATAACACAAGTAACAATCAGACCAGTAAAACAACATCGAAATATTCAGTTCAAGCGCACGCTTTATGCGTAGCTATATGCGTAATACCAGTATACGAGTACGTAGCTATATGTGTAATACCAGTATACGAGTACGAGTATATGAACATGTACGAGTACACCTTTGAAGACCGAACTGTGCTGCTTCTGTATTTGCTGAGGTGAGAGCTTCAAGGCACTACTACATATGCAGTAAAATTCCGACAATCCGGATTGTTTGAGATTTGATCAGCTTACACCAAAACTTCAAATGGACAGATATTCGAATTCAGTAACAAAGAAATAAACAAAATGTTGATTTATTCACTTCTACAATATATTTTCAACGTTTAATTTATAATGGTTCAGTTCAATTCAATCCCATAACCACTCAAAGGGATAAATAAGACCTCATCTACCACGATCTACACTAGAAGATCGAAATCTTCTTTTTTTATGAACGCGACGTCACGTAGTGACGAAGAAGGAACTACCCAAAAGGACTCCTTCTCCGATGGCGACACAACTGAGTGTGAAAAGCATAGTCGTGACGACGGATTTAAGATCAGACATCACAGGAGCAGGAAAATAACTCGCATTTTTTTTTCTTATAAAGTGGTTTAAGGCTTGGAGTGCTTAATTTACGAAAGTCAGTCTATTTATTTCCGCTACATTCTGTTTGTCATCATTAGTAGTGTAATTCAAACCCGTAACCTCCTACAAGTGGAAGACAGACATCTTGCCAATTAGACCACGGTGGTCATCATATTGTCACGTTCACACATGTTTTTTTTCTCCAAAAAACATTAAGAATGCACCTCTTCATTGTTGGTTGCTTCTTCACGTCTAGAAAGTTGTAGATTTTTTTAAATTTTGAATTGTTAATCTCAAATTTTCAGACACGAGTAGTTCGGATTTCCATAATCATGATACTCGAACTTTTTCTGTAGTAACAGTGCGCCGAGCTATCAAATAAAACACTTTGGCCGATAGATGAGGTAAACAAGATCAAGAATTTACAAGAACGGAATTCATGTGGATCGATTTCTCAAGATTCGTTTAGAAATGTATCACTAAACGAATTAAGAAAAATATTGTTAACTGTTGTGTAAACTTGTGAATACTTTGCGTAACATTGTTAAATTGGCAATGTGCGCATGTTTTACTCTTTAATTAACCCCTATTTTGAATCCTTAAAGTATTATATTGAAAACAATATATAAAAATTCATAAATGATATAAAACATTGTTTATTTATATACATCATGTTGATATGTACATTTATATAACAGTAATATATTTTTTGATTAATTTATAATTTATTTGAATGTTGTAGCTAAATGATGGTTGAACTAATCAAACGATTTACACTGTATTGTATGTTATGTGTTTTGTTTCATGAGCCATAAGTATTTTTAAAACAAATTTTCCGACTTATATAAAGCATATTTCAATGCGTTCTTTATTTAATTGGTTACCAATGAAATATTTGAGCTAATTAAAAAAATTCTGATGATAAAGTCGGAAATTTTCTGATCATGCAAAGGTTACGAGGAATATAGAATAGAATTTGGCGATAAAAAAACGAAGTAAATGGGGCACTAAAACATTAATACATGAACCAACCAATATCAAAATCTACTTAGATAATAGTCCACAACAGTATTTATGTACCAGCTTTGGTGTATGGGACTAAAACATAGACAAGGAACAGGACTGAAAATATCGAAATAAATGTTAAATACGTTCACTGAGAATAATACGAGTACATACGGTAACATTGTATGGTAAAATAAGAAATGAAATAACAAGGGATGAATTTGAACTTAATTCTGATGTATTTAGAAAGATGAAGAAAAGCACTCACAAGATTTGGGCATGTAGAACGAATGAATTAAGAAAAACTAACATATCAAATATACAGTGCAAAGGTGTAATAGAGGAAGACTTGGAACGTACGGTAGGATGAAGGGAATGCTTTTTTGAAAGAAGGAGATTCAAATAGGCAGATTAATCGTAGGAGTTATATGAAAAGGTGTATGGATGTACAGAAGACAAAATGTGCTTGTCGCGATAAGAAAGTCTTGCGCTCTGCCTTATCTAATCCGACAGGGAACCGGCGTGATGATATGTTTGTATTAACATAAATAAATTATTTTCCAGTTTCAAAACATTGAAAAGTCTATTATCTTGGCAAAGATAACTCTGAATATGAGCAATATATTCTTAAAGCTCAAAACTTACTTAGTTTTTTGCAAAAACTAAAATATCGTGCTATAGGATAACCATTCTACTTCTAGGCCACGAGGATCGTCTTATGCTTCTTTTAGACATTTAGATTAAATATAAATTATAAGCTAAAATATTTCGTCAATGATTGTCATTATATAACATATAAACAGTACCAAAGTAAAGATATTCCTAGAATGAAAGTGACATACACAAAAATATTCTTAATATGTCAAATTATCAAAAGCCAAATGTTGCTTATCCCCTAAGGCTGATCCTAAATGAAAACTTAGTTTTTAATATAAGTAAAATAAAATAAATAATTCCGACTCTAAATAAACATATGGTATATTAATGAATATTTTATGAGTATTATTAAAATCGACATGTGGTAAAGTTTTGAGTTTGTAATATTCGATGTCGAGAGTTGCAGGTAATTAAATACAAATTCAATATAACTAGCACTGAAGTTATCAAAGCTGATTGGCTTCAATGAGAATGGTGAATGTTGTTAAATAGCTTCAAAGGCGGGGGTGGAAAAGAGATTGATCAGGGTTTTTGTAAAACATGATAAAAGTTATTTAAATAGTTTTTAGTCTCACATAGATCCTAGTGTCAGAAATAAAAAAGTTGTAATAAAAACTAATTGGCTTCAATGAGAATGGTGAATGTTGTAAAATAGATTAAAAGGCGAGGGGGGGTAGAACAGGGTTTTCGTGAATCTTGAAAATGTAATTTATTGTTAGAAGATAGGCTAAGGCCTTAGATATAGCCTTGCTTTAGAAATCAGAAAGAAGTAATCAAAGCTGATTGACTATAATAAAAATGTTTTCAAAAAGCTTCAAAAGCAAAGTAGAAAGGAGATAAAACAGGGTTTTGTGGAACTTGAAAAAATAATTTAAATAGTTTTTAGTCTAACATAGATTCAAGCTGTATAAATCAAAAAGCTAAAAAAGATGTTTTTTGAATTTTTTTAAAACGAGCAACGTTTCTGAAACACTTTTATTATATTTGTATTTATAAGCAGATCAGAAATATTTATTATTGATTCATTGAATATTTTTTTGTAAAACAATCTGGTGGGCTTCTTTCCAAGTGGCAATTTCTTCCAACCGACTAGACAAAAAGTTTATTGGGGAAGTTAAAATGACTAAAAATTCAAGTAGAATATCATCAAAGGAAAAACGGGAGGAAAGAAAAAGTTCGAGAGGAAACAGAAAGTGATAATGGGACACATTACATTATCGACTTTCAAATATAAGTTTTATAATCGCTTTTTAAAATATTCAAATGACAGAAGTAGTCTACTAAACGTTGGTGATTCCAAAGTCTTATTGCATGGACATTATAACATAAACGTGTGTACATTTTCCCCTTTACAAAGTGATTGTATCGTTTCAAGTTGATAATTCTGTCTAGAAACGATTTATAACTTTAAAATTCTGCCAAATATAATGAAAACGATAATTTAAAGTGAAACTTTTTAATTGTCTAGATAAGTCCTTGTAATGCCACTTAATATACTATATTGTATTACTTTAACAGTAAACAGAACAACATAATGGGTTTGATTCTTCGTGATGATCTATTCCAATCGACCTGATAGGCATGAAAAAAAATTTAAGTGAACATTAATCTAGAACCTTTTTTAAAAAATCTGGGTATAACGGAAATCAAAGTCACAACACCCGAGTCGGACGACAGGCGTTTTATCAACTTGGACCCATATCCTATTAAATTATATTTGTTATTGACTACCTCCGTAGGTAAAAAAGTTTTATCCCAATCTAGAAAATGAAGATAGAAATCCTACCTCAAATTTCATCCAAGTTAACGTTTGAAACATAAATATCATAGTTTCTATTTATATTTCAAGCAACAAGTGTGCTAAGTCTTAGCAAAAATTACATTACTCCCAAAAGAAAATATATAATTCACAACATAAGCCGGTTCTTGCTGGTGAGGTTATTGAATGGATTTTTTCGAATCTATCAGAAATATTCAGTTTTAATGCCTGCATTTAAAAAAAAGCCTTTATCTTTTTCACCACTGCGAATTGAATCTGTGATTCTCTACAATATAGTAATTGTTCTACCATTGGCTACGTAGGTCGCCGATATATAAACGTATAGGTACATTAAAATACAAAAAGAGACCGTAAACGAAACACCTGGATTCGCAACAAAACAAAGATAGAAGACGTAATACGAGTAAATATATGCAAGAAAATGAAGTGGTAATGGGCAGGACACGTAGCCAGAATGTTCGATTCCCGATGGACATCCGAAATAATCCAATGGTACCCAAGAGGCATAAAGAGGCCCAGAAAAATACCGTAAGTACGCTGGATGAATAAAATCAGGAAGCATGGCAGCATCACATGACATCAACGAGCAAAAAACCGAATTATTTGGAGTTAACTTGGGGAGACTTTCATTCAGCATTGGATCAACCCAGGTTGACAATGATAATGATGATGATGACGTGAAAAATACATGTTTTTGGTTGATTTGAAATGTGGAATGAGCATATCTCAATCATGTATGTACAAAATGTGGAGTGTGGCATGAGCATATCTCAATCATGTATGTACAAAATGTGGAGTGTGGCATGAGCATATCTCAATCATTTATGTACAAAAATAAAGAGCCATAAAAATGTGTCAATTTCGTATTAAAATAATCCTTCGATACAAACCCTAACAACGTGTCATATTTCATGAAATATCACAAACCTGATTATTAGTTGAATCCCTTTTGCAAATAAAAAACCATATATATTTAATTTGAAAAATTGTATAAAGTGTCATAGAGCAAAGTAAATTCAGTAAAATTTTGTTTTTTTTTTAATTATGAATAGTTAAAATGGTCTTAAATTTGTATTTCAATCATATAGTACCTTCGAAGGTCAAAGAAAGAATATTATCTAAAAGAACATTGTGTCAAACGGTGACACATGTCACTTGGTCAAGTGACAACCTGTGTGATGGAGGTAGAGACAATGATCTGTCATCAGCAGCCTTCATCAGACGAGGAGATTTACCTCATCATTTCATCAGATTTACCTCACTCCATCACTTAGATGATTCAAAAAGATTTTCTTCTTTCATGTACCACAATAAGGCTTTTAATAAAACATATTCAACTAAATTAAGCCGCAAATTTTATAGAATGTAATCAAAGTAAAAGAGAAATTTCAAATGCGGATTTACGCAATTCGAGTGTTTTTACCTAAGAGTTTGCCAATAAAAAAAATATTGAATTAGAAGCTATTTTTTTCTCAGGGAATTATACATTGAAAAATTAATTTTTAATTCGCATATTTTGCTATGATATTTTTAACGCATTTTATTATATTGTGTCTGTAAATAATAATGATGGGTCTATTTAAAAAAAATACTAAAGAAAGAACGGCTAATCGAGTTCATGAATCAGAAATACAAGGAAATCGTAGCTGAATTAAATGGACTAGATTTTAAAAGAAAGTAAAGTGAAAAATCGTAGGAGTTGAATGAAACGTTTATGAACAAAAAACTTGTTTTAATGAAAATTTCTTCAATTATGGTGGCATAATATTTTCATCATATAGACAATGACCGGCTTTTGTATTTTCAACATTCAATCAAATCATGCGTACAATTTAACATTCGTCTGAGACTAAAACATTTGCATTTTTAAAGCATTCGCAGACTTTGCCGCCCATGCTAATGGAGCGATTAGATATTCAACAAATTAAAGGTTCCCCTCGAGATATAACGACCTAATTCTATTAATCTTCAATAATGTACAGACAGATGTCGATAACCTGAAGTCAAAGATTTGCTTTCAATTTGTTTTCAACAAACATATAAATTGCAAAATTCAGTTCATTTACTCGTGTCAGAGTGTTATCTCATATACCTACCTTTCTTGTGTAAGCTTGTAACTTTTTTTAAATATATACACAAATGCGAGGAAGATTTCATAACAAAATCCTTAACCACCACACTTCGGTCTTTAATTTCGTTACATAATCACCTTTGGGGCAAGTATTATAACATACTTACTCGTACATACTTGGTTAAAACACACAAGCTTAAATCAAGAGTACGTCGATTTAACCCATACGATGCCAACGGGTATTAATTAAACAAAATCTAATAATAATTTCTACTTACAATTCACCATTGTCCCCCGAGAAACAAAGATTATTTCATCACTAATTTTTGATAGACAAACTGCGTGACCTATTTGATAAGATACCTGATAGCCCGGGGTTTGCGAATTCGATTCCCGCTGTAACCCAACTTTTTTTACATGTTTCCAGTCTAGTTTTCACTTAAGGCTTGTTCAACATATTTCTGGTTGGTAAGTAGATATTACCATATGACAATAAGTCCGCCAAATTGTACTGTAAACAACGAAATTGAAATACAATAGATTACAAAAACTTCTGACTTTAGTTTTACGTACAATATATTCTATATAGGACTTTGATTTTAAATATATTTTCAAATCGCATGCCTTTTTGACAAATGATAATTGTTTTAGTGTAAGTATCAAATTTGCTTATATAAAAATAAATATTTACAACCAAGAAATCTATTTTTTTTTTGCAGTTTTTTGTTTTTATTTAATTAACCTTTACAATAACCTTTACGATAACATATTATTCATTTCTAAACAAATAAAAATAATATCGTGTGACTGATAAACTAGACACGACAGTAGAAGTCTAAGAAAAGTAATTCTATCCCGTGAACTTGAAAAGGTTAACCATGTCTGGCGCAGAATTTTATCCAGCATTGAAACGACCTCCGTGCAAGAATGTATTGAATCGTAGTGGAAGATAATTGAAAATGAGAATAGCATAAGACGAGCTGACATCATCTATGAAAGGTCTTTAATGGAGGTGCCATCTCGATCTTTCGTCGTAAAATTAAATGCGCATTTCAGACACTTATAAATATTTCTTATATTTTCTATTAACTGAGAAATGATAAAATTTTATTTCTGCAGAAAAAAAATATGATTTTGATATTTTTTTAATATTACCCACAATTTTTAATAATAATGACCTGTATGGTATCAATTGGACGTGGAAAAAGGATGATAGAAGTAGAATAAATACTGTGAAACTCAAAAAAAAAAATAAGAAGAGTACTCGAGGATGGTTTGTGTATGTGAACGGAATGAATAAAGAAAAACTTACAAAATTAATATATAGTGATAATGCTAGTGGGAGACGAATAAAAGGAACGACAAGAAAAATATGGTTAGATCAAGTGAATGATATTTTAAGTAGGAAACGTTTCAACTCAGAGAAATCGTAGGAGTTATATAAGAAGATGAATGAACATGGAAGAGGCTTAGTATATGTGTCGAGGGGGGAAAGTCTGCGCTCTGTACTCTCAGCCTATCCTGAAAAGGTAATGTCGTGATGGTATGAATGCATGTGTGTAGGACACTTTTATTATACGAGTATACAATACAACCTGGCGTGATTATTACCACATGGTAACCCCTTCCGATCAAACAGAAATATTTTCAAGAGGACTTGTGTGGAAATTAGACTGAATATCGAAACCACGACCTCCGGATTTGAATACAGGCGTCTTACCAACTAGTTCACGAAGGTCGATCTACGGTGATTACTTCTATGGTATGGTCGTAGAGCATTATTTCTTGATAGAAAATTTATGTTCGATTAGGAATAAATGCTCCCATCTTGTGTTTTCTTATTCAGAAAGTTAACTCCCATTAATTAAAAGAGATTAATTATATAAAAAGTAATCAGTTTGTATTTCAAGACTTAATAAATTGTCAATTTATTTTATTAAGTATTTGAACTCTGTTCTTCAACTTCATTTGTATTTTTTTAAAAGTGCTTAAAGTTGTAAGAAAATGTAATCCTTGATCTGTTTTTTAAAAGTGCTTAAAGTTGTAAGAAAATGTAATCCTTGATCTGTTTTTTGAAAGTGCTTAAAGTTGTAAGAAAATTTACCCCTTGATCTGTTTTTTAAAAGTGCTTAAAGTTGTAAGAAAATGTAATCCTTGATCTGTTTCTTTTTTACATTTATCTACTAGAATGTGGATTTCCAGCTATGTCCTTATATATTTGGAGATCTGCTTGGTGGTCTGCTTCATATGAAATAACCATGAATCTGGGAATAATCCATTTGTAAAACGTGATCCCGGCAATTACATCATCTCTGCCTTCTCCATCTAACAATATCTTCGGTTTCACACGTCCTTTTTATTTCTGTATTTCTAATATGTCTTACTCGTACATTGTCTTTATTTATTGATAATAACAAGTCGATTTGTTTTACTTGTCGAATACAAAGATTTTATACAAAAAAAAACTTTTCTCTTAAGCCCGGATGAGAAAGGAAGAGGGGTCGCGGGTATTGTTAGCAGCCGATTCATGATTGATGCAGACGCACTTACAGTACAGTAAAATAATTTATCAATAATAATAATAAATAGACAAATAATAAAGCGCTGTTTAGAGAGCAACCTCTCATCAAGGACGCCCTAACTCGGGATTCGAATCCACTATTATTGGCAGATTTAAAATATATAAAATAAATTGAGTTTGAGGATAGGAAGGTGGTGGCTGCGGCCATTAGATTAGGAACTTCTCCGCAACTGCATGTGTTTAGAAAAACATATTTGGTATAAAAACCTACCAAGGGAAGACGTACTACAAAGAAATTTTTGATATAGTAAATTTGTGATAGTAACTCATTCTGATTTAGGTGGAGCGTAGTGTATCATATGTGTGAACTGTTCATATTCAATCATAAATATAGACTTTTCAAAACAGGGTTATCTTCAAGTACTTCCTAAAATTGCACACTCCACCCATCTCTGTAAGACTTTGAGGCATACAAAATGTTAACTGAAATTACGTCATTAATTATAGTTTTTAGAAATACCTAGTACCTACCAAATTGTATGAATTCATAAAATAAATATCAATAAGAATGTTTTTGAATGAACACAGCTTTAATCAATCAGAAACGCATTTTTTGTCTTTTAAAGACTTTTAGGCACAGGAAGTCTATTTGTTGTGATAGAGCCAGAAACTCCCAAGAGTGGGATCAAGATAACAGGCCCAGTAAAATATTCTACGCACACTCTCAATTCTCTCACGAAGTACGTTACCAAAGGTTTGAAGGCTTTAAATGCCTTGCGACACATATTGAAAAGGGTCACCTTCAGGATTTATCCTGCAAATTTACCAGCAGAAAAAAATAAATTAGTTTGTTTGATTCATATTCGTTCAATACACGCAGGTATTTTTCAAAAACGTTCTAATTGAAATATTGTACAATTTTATTGTTAAGTTTTGTTCATTAAATTTGATATATAGAAAATATCGAGGTTACTTATTGCTTTTAATTCTAGCTTAAACTTGACTTATTTAAGAATTACTCACAATTTTGTTGTACTCGTAAGTTATGTGAAATTTTTACAATGTATCTTGTGAAAATATTTCTTCTTTTATACTTTAAGTAACGTACTTATGTATTTGTAATTCTAGCTTCAACTTAATTGAATTAAAGATGGTTCACTACTTTGCTATTTTTTCTTGTGGATTTTTTAGAATGTATTGCAATAAACATTTTAAAAATATTTTTTGTTCTATATATTAAGTATACTATAGAAGATATTGAAGTTTCTATTTTTTTATTCTTAATAAAATTTGATTCATTTAAATATCACTTACTATTATATTAAGTGGAATTTCAACAAAACACTAAAGCAGGGTTTCTCAATACCGTGCCCGCAGACGCATGTTCGCCCGCGAAGCTATTTGCATGCGCCGGCAACAAAGTATTTAATAACGAAAAAACACAATTTAATCTAAAAAGTATTTTTTAATAATTTTGTTAAGTATAATCGTAAATATATAAACATTTATGTTACTTTAAGAAAATGTTTTATTGTAATACAAATGTATGTGAGCTTAAAGGTTACCAGTGCCAAATGTCTGCATTTGTTTAGGTCTGTATGTATTTTATCTGCTGGTAACCGGTTCAGTCTAAATGAAGTGTTGCGCCACATCACGTGTTATCATCGCGTTTGATTTTTCTCATGAACATATAACTCCAAAATTAGAAATCCAAGTAAAAAAACAACGAACTTATCAATTCAATAACTAAATCAAAAACTAAATTTAAAAAATGATGCTTTAGTGACTAAAGCATAATTTTTTTTAAATTTACACTCATTTCTTCTGAAGTGTTATTTTTATGAACTCTTTAAACTTTACCTTAATATTACGAATTGTTACACCACTCTTTTTGCTAATATATCAAATTTGTCTTTAATTGCGATCTTAACATTTCGAAATAGTTCGCGATAGTTACAACACATAAAAATTATATTGATACACATCAGCTACAAAAATCGATCGTTATTCTCATTGACGTCACTGGGTAATATTTACGACTTCGTGGCAAAGATTCCATAATTCCAAATATTGTATTCAATATCTTAAAGTTAAAATGTCTAGATTTAACGAATATAATTTGCATGTATTTATGACATCATCCCATCGTCGTACCATCATTATTATAATAGGCCGAAATAATGGCTTCTCAAATTTCCCCTTCTACCAAATTACTCCATTTTATTCGCATCCCTGGATTATATATTTTGTCCTTGGTTTTTATTTTATTATATTGACAAATTATTCTAGCAAATTTTCAACCCTAAAAGAAAAAAAAACACCTTAATTCAACGAAAGAATTTTGTAAATCAAAATATTGAACTGTTCCTAATTAAAATACTGATAATTTTATTTCAAAATGCGTTTTAATAATCTTGTAGCACTGAAAATTTCAAAATAACTGATTTTTTTTATATTTTGACCGTCTTAAAGATGATTGTATTTTTTTTTAACTTTTATCCTCAAATGTTGTTTTTTTTTTCTTTTTAAATTATGGGAAAAATACGAGGTAACAACATATAGTCTCTTTGTAAGGGCTTGTACGGAAAAAAGTCCGAAAAATAAGATCGAATTGAACTATGAAATACGAATTTAACTGGTTTAATATTTTTAACATGCACATACACCGTTGGGCTATATGTTTTGGTATTTTAAATAAACAAAAAAATGTGTTTTAGGGATAAGGCCCTATTTCATGTAAATTCCCTCATGAAACATTTACTAATGTTGCCAAAAACTTACATTAACTTATTTTTGTGATTATTTTCTTCTACAAAATATAAAACTGAAACTTTTTATGTAAAAACTTTAAATGTATATTTCTTTCTTAACTCAATGATCTTGTTTACAGTTTATATAATCACTTCATAATAAGTAGGTTCTCACTAATATTCTTATACATTTTACACGTTTTAATCGTTTTCTGAATAATCTGTATAAAACCCTTCTAATTATCGGTTTTACAATATTTCCAATTTGATATTAAAAATAGGTAACTTGCTTAAATTAAAAAAATCTGAAAACTGAAGAAGTTTAATGCAAGCTTAATTTTAATTGAATTTCTTTCAACAACTTTTTTAAACATTTATTTTATATTTCAGCTCAATAAAAATGTTTTAAAAATTTTACAAAGCAATTACAACATACGACGACGTCGATACTAAAATAACATTTAAATGGCCGACTTTTGAACGAACCCTTTCGATTTTGGCAACAATCTTATAGCAAAATATGTGATCAAAGTCTTCACTTGCCTCGAGATGCTGAACACGGAGTTAATTAGCATTTTGAATAACTCAGCCGACCCATGATGAGAAGGGGTGCGAGTAATAAGATTCTCGCCTGATCCATGAATATGAACAAGAATATCTCAATATCATTTTTACGGTTAAAAGAAAGTTAAAACGATCTTACCTAAATTTGGATTAACCAAGCGTTACGCGTGAATTAAGTCTAAAGATAGAATTTCACAAATATAACTGTATAAATTAGTACCATATCTAAAAGGTATATTTAAAACAAAAACATACAAAAAATGACAAATTATCACCGATTGATAATTTTAATCGACCCCAAATTGACTGAACATTGGTAAGAAGTAACCTTATGTTAAGTGTGCCTCAGTGAAATGGAACCTTAATTATAGAGTATGGTATATGTTTGCTTCATTAACAGTCCAACGGTGATTCTTAACGTGTATATATTATATGTTATGTTAAGGAGGGGTTATACAACGTTCGTAAGTCGTACAGTCAAATATTGTCTTTTTTTCAATCTAACATACAATCACTTGAGACTCGTAGACGTATCTTTAACATTATTTAACTTAATGAAATCTTGAATGATCTTGCAAAGTTACCTGCGATGCTGGAACGAATTGATTTAAATGTTCGATCTCGGGTTCTTAGAAGACCTGCTTAGTTCAGTGTAGTATAGCTATGTTTAGGAATAACACCATTTTCTATAACCCTGTGATCACAAAGGGCTGAGAGTACCATTTGGTTGCTGGCTTGAATATGAATATATTCGATTCAACTTGTGGCTGAATTGGCGGAAGAACCAGTGTTTTTTTTCTCTTTCCATTTACATAATTTTCACTAAATTGTTAATGGACTGAATTGTACATGAGATTAACACTGGTTATTAAGATTTTAAGTATTGGTCTTGTTTAAAAGTTACCTGTCTTATATATTTCCATTGATTAATTTCCCATTTTTAACAAATAAAATAAACATTTACTATTTCCAAAGCAACGCTAGCTTCAAAAATTATAAATATAATTTCTTTGAGACATTTATTCTACCATACCTACAAATAATTTTAAGATATAATTTTTCAATGAAATTTGAAGCCTAGATATTTTTTCAATATTTATTGGTAGCTATGTAATATGTATTATTTGTTTGACGTTCATATCATCGTGCATAGTATTTATTGTATTACTACTCAATTTATGGGATTTTGAAAATGTACTATAAATTTTAACAATTGTGAGTGAAATGTTGAAATATATATCTTGTTTCACTTTGGGGCATAAAATATCTTTTTGTGAATATTTTTTTCAATTATATGTTCAGATGCAATAGTTTCAACACTTTAAGTGAGAAATGGTAGTAATTATATTTATTTTTAAATGGAAAATATATGCAAATTTACACATTTTTCTTATTGAATATCAATACTAAAAAAACGTTTAATTTGATTACACCACACTTTTTAGTGGATAATAATATTAAAAAAACTTTAAAATATATTACACTTTGCGTGAAACATTTTAACAACAGTTAAAGAATAAAAAAGTATTTAATAATTCTGTTATTAAAATCGGTTAAAATTATAAAAGCATTAAATTGTAAAAGTGGGGTAATTAACAAAAGCACGGTTTGGTTATCCACTTACCCTTTATCGTTATATTTCGTATTTTCATATATTGTTACCTCATTTATTATTCTCAGTGCATGCAAATGCATGCACATCCATATAATTTATTCGGCTCCTTCCAGTGCTTTTCAATATTAACGTTTCACTCTTCTATGTCAAACTCAGTACTAAAATATTGTTGTAAACTGTCATTTAAGCAGGTTCTGATTCTATTCAATTGGAGTATATGTGTTTTTATATTAATGTATCTGGACGTTAAGGTTGTATTTTGTTGAAAAGAAAATAAGTGAATAAGAAATATGTATGTATGTGTATATGTGTGTGTATTATACAGAAGTCTACACTTGGGCTCGAATTTAGATAAAACGTTATTTGAAGAAGTTCTTCACCATGAATAATATTTAAGTCAAATTACTTCTAGCGTAACGTTAAGCTTCAACATAAATTGATTCCTTCTACGAGTACCTTGAGAGTGATTTGGTAATACGGAGCTAAGTGACGCTTGGGTTTTAAATCATTTGAGGTTTTCTCCCTCAAACCCAAGAGATTCTTTAATAATTTAATTATTTACTCGTATTAACAATTCTAATTGCAATAACAAATGTTACAGAATTTAAATAAATATTAAATAATCTAAGACATAACTGCCCTTTGAAAAAACGTTTTCAATATATGAGAACACGGTGCACGAAAAAAAAAACCTGTGTCGTACCGTGGCCTAGGTGGAGACACGCTTGTCTTCCATTCGGGAGGATTGGGTTTAATTCCCACTAATATAAAAAAAAGCGGCCGATTCTAGTGAGTGAATTAACCTTGAAACAATAGTGAACATGGATCGTCAAACACACTTGATTGTTGAAAATTTACACATGATTGTTGAAAACTTAAATTAGACTTTTTGTTTAATATTTATTTAGTACAGCATTAGCTTTATATTTTGCAGCAATCCACCTTTCAATATCCTGATATGTTTTACTTATATATCTCAAAACAAAACTACTTAATGGATGTTTCAATAAGAGTTAATTAAGAGTTCAAGAGTATTTTTTCATCGACCTACGTCTCTTTTTATCAATTAATATGCGTAATTTTGTTTTTAACTAGTTTATCATAGGACTTGTTAATACAGGGTGGCGCAGAGGAAACGCATGTTTTTTGAATGGCTAGTATTTTGCAAAGAGAGTAAACGCATGTTTTTCATTTTAGCATAACATTGTTTATTTTCAAGATATTTTTTTGATTAATACAGGTAAATGAAGTAATAATATTACACCTTTAAATTAATTGTAAAAAATCATGTCAGGTAAGTGTTGCCCTTTTTCGCGGTAACATATCTGCAGCCTCTCTTGAAAGTTATGCATCAGTCTCACAAACATTTCTTCTGGTATTCCTTCGATTTCTTGACGAATAGAAACTTTCATCGGGCGAAGAAGGGCAACACTTGCCTGACATTATTTTTCACAATTAATTTAAAGGTGCAATATTATTACTTAATTTACCTGTATTAATCAAAAAATTATCTTGAAAATAAACAATGTTATGCTTAAATGAAAAAAATGCGTTTCCTCTCTTTGCAAAATACTAGCCATTCAAAAAACATGCATTTCCTCCGCGCCATCCTGTATATTACAGTATAAACATTACCTATTATTAAGTAAAAATCAACATGAGTTGATTGCACAAAGATAACAAAATTATTAAATAACCATTAACTAATACACTCGGGCGCTACTATAGCTGTCAATGATTTGTTGTTTTTTTTTTAATAATTTTTAATTTATTCGATTTATGACTATTTGGGTATTCTTGAAACTGTGCACAATACTCCATTATATTTCTAGTCTACTTCTTAATTGATTTTAGTGATTGGTAATTAATAATCTTTCGTAATTTTACGTATTAATTTTGTTTTTGTAAGAGTTATGTTTTTATTGCGTTATATTTAATGATTGATAGTTTTACTTAAGTCGATCTTTTTTGTTCTGAAATATCCTGTAAAACCAAAACCAAAAGTCGTCTTTCTACGTGACCCAACCATCTTAATATTATTTTGTCGTTTTCGTAAAAAAAAGGTTACAATAACCTCTTATGATACTTTTGCCAGATCATAGCTTAAAACGTATAAATAGTCAATATGTCCTTACTGATTTTTAAAGTAAAAAACACGAAAAGAAAAGAAACGGTTCAATATAATGCCAAGTGCTCATAAATAAAATCACCATATTGTGACACATAATATCCTAACGTACCTTGAAGTCCTCGATAGAGAGAAACATTTTAAGAATATTCCACTGCGTGTTGAAATATTTGATCTAGTGGCAAGTATGGAATAAAAAGGAAAATTTACTATTCTTAAGATAAAATGATATCAGAATCGACGTCCATCAAAAATCTAAGACCCTCCGGAAAACAAAATCTCGGTGGTGACAGAATACAGAAATATCAAAAGCAAATACGTGCGCCGCTCAATCAAATATCTTTCAAAAGGACAATTTGTCTCGATTGGAAAGGGACACGTACGAAAATACTCGCGTCATATTAATTTCATTTATGTTAGTCGATTTCTCTCACAGAAAATATAATAATTTTATCTAAAATGAAAATATAATAATTTTATCTAAAATTTTCTTTTCATGAATATGTTACATATCGAAATTTGCAGTTCTCTTGGCTCGACTTTGAAACGATTTTCCTGACTTAATATTACACACATACTGTCGGAGTAGGCAGAGAGGACAGAGAGCACCAGATTTTCCTGCCCCGATATACATCCTTCACCTCTTCCACATTCATATACCTTATCATGCAACTTCTATGATTTCCTTGTCTTTCTACGTTTCCTTCTTTCAGAATATAATTTATTTGCTTCAACCATACTTTCTTTGGTTTTCCTCTCACATACCTTTCACTCACATTTGCAATTTTGTAAGTCTTTCTTCATTCATTTGCTCCATATGCTCAAACCATTGCAGCGTGCTCTTCTTCATCTTACTTAACACGTCAGCCCTAAGTTTACATTCATCATTTCTATCCGTATTCTGTCATACATTGTCACTTCATGTATTCTTCTCAATGCACGCATTTTAGCAGTTTTTAGGCTCCTTTCAGTATTTTTCCACGTTCACGTTCACTCCCGTACATCAAAGTTGGCACCAAAATACTACTATGAACTATCATCTTATCAGATTTTGCTACTCTCCGGTTTGAGTATTTATGTTTTAATTCCTCATTGACTTTGTTTTCTATCGCTACAGGGTGTTCGATATCCCTTTTAACTCTTCCATCATCTGAGAACATACTACCCACATAAATTCCGCAACGTGCTCCAGTCTTTCATTATTCACCCATACGAGTATATTGCATTTACTTTTCCTTTCGCTTTTTTCTATCATCATTACTTTGGATTTTGCAGCATTCATTCACAGATCTTTCTCTTCGCATCTTTCATACAATTTACTTATCAAACTCTACAATTCATCTTCACTCTCCGCCAACACCACCATGTACTCGTACTCTGTATACATTAATCCTCAATCATCATTATCAATATTTAAGAATTAACTAAAGAAACAGTATTTATCTCAAAATATTCCTCGTCGGTAACCCCCATTAAATTCCGATCCTGATTCCTATTTTCCTTGTGAATGTTTTTTTATTAACTTTTTGTTGAAAATATTATTTTCATGTTCTGTGGTAAAGATCGGTCATTTATACCAATAATAATCATGAAACAAAAGCTGGTAAATCGAAAAAATTACTTTGAAGCAAAAATCAGCCATATGTATTTGCATAAAAGTGTGTAAATTTGATAAACTATACGAGTATATGAGAATATACGAGTCTAAGCGGCCTTCGTAGTTTAGTTGATAAGACGCTACTCTTCCACCTAGGGCTTTCGGGTTTGATTGTTGATGGTACCTAAAAATAATATTCAAAAATAGGAAAAAGTCTAATTAAAAATGTTTATTTTATTTATGAATTTACTTAACACTTTTATTGCAAACACAATCTGGCGGGCTTATTGCCAGGCGGCAATATCTTCCAGCCAACCAGACAAAAATAAATTAAGCAAGTTACATGGTCGCAAAAATCATTCAAATGACTATCCATCCCCACGAAATCCATAAACACATACGTGAGCATACGCCCACAAACCCCAATGTTCATCTGATAATAATGCTACCACGTGCTATATGTATGCGAGTGCTGATGTCTGTCTACGTGCGGAAGTGTTTCCAATTCCTGCGATGGCGAATCGTAAATTACTTGCCCACTCCAGCGATTATCAACCAGAAGACTTGATTACTGAAGCCGAACACAATATCGTCTCCCGATCAAGCTCTTCATCATTGATTCGGGTATGTTGAGGCGTACCATATAGATTGAATGAAGACGAGTTTATTTCATATAAAGTTTTGAAAGGAGCGCTCCATTACTAACTATTAAATTATCTTATTAATCTAGAATATTTTAAGTAAAGGAATCATCACGATTTTTAATGGTTACATTGCTATGACTTAATTTTGTTTATTTTCAATAACCTCAACACATCAGGACATAAGAAAGATTTGAAGGTCTGAATACGTATCTAAATGGTTTAAGTTTAAGATCGTCCAACTGATCGTCCAACCTTCAACACCCCTTTCCATATTTTTGTACAGTACTAAAATTGAAGAAAAATAATTTTTAAGTTTTGTATACTTTTTTCTGTTTAATTCATAGTCTGTTATATTGCAAATTCTTTGGATATTATTATAATCGTCAGCAATGAAATTCAAATAAAATATAAAACAAAACTGTGGCTCGACGTGATAAAGCTACTTTTAATCATAAACATCTTAAAGTGGACCGACTTACCGAAGTTGAGGTTTATATAAGACAATTAGTGGATTATTTTTGTAGTTTCATAAACAATATATTTCATTCGGACGTGAACAAGACTAAAGAAGAAGACAAACAGATTAATAAGGTCATCAACATTATATATTCATATACTTCTCTAATAGTAGAATTGTTCAACTCGTTATAATATTTCATTGTTCTCTCAAATGTCGTATTTAGTGTTACTTTCCCTCTATTCCACCTATAACTTGGACTATCTTATTATGGTTAGGACTTTGAAATGTTAGTTCTCGGGTCTTTTCGGTCACATTTCACGTACAATTCATTTATACGCTCTAGTTAATTTTCATTCTCCGCTAACAGTATCATCTCATTAACATACAATAGTTCACAACATTCCCGTCCAACATTTTTATGCCTTATTTATTTTTGTTTACTATAGTTACTTTAATTTTAAACTAGTCATAATGAATTTCAATGAAATTTTTAATTAAAAAGCTTAATTGTAACTTTTATTTTTGTTATATTGACTTATGTAATTTTTTATCTATTTATACATAAATACTATTTTCGTTTTGATTACAGTTTTTTTTGTTATTGTTCATTTTTTTAAATTTGATATGTTCAAGAAGTTGTTTGCTAATTAATATTCAAATTTGATATTTTTAATGACTGTTGCCGTTGGAAATAAATTAATAAATATAATGTAAGATACTCGAAACTTCAATATTTGACATTTTGACTAATGCTTTGATGTTCAGATTTTAAACCTAAATACACATTAGTTTCAAATATCTGTATAAACAGAAGACAGCAATTTGGTAGAACATTAACGCATATAATCTAACTCGATTTAAGTTTCATTGATTTTGATTTCTGAAAGTTATTATCTTTACGTCTTGTCTCTAATTAATATTCATGGCATATTTGATTTCTAATTGCTTACAAATTATTATAGTAATTGAGGTGTTGTCACGTTTACTTAACAATAAAACATACATTAAATGGTAATTATGTAAGTTTTGATTATAAATATTCTCGTTTAAAATTGTCTTGCCATATTCATTTATTTTTATCCACTATAATTGACACACTTAAATATGATGCATGTATGTGATAAAAATAATTAAAAATGAATGACAGCTTCACTTGGTCATCGTGATTTATCATATTTTTTTATTCATTTGGAAACAATAAATATATTTGATTTATTGTTTCGAGAAGATTATTTCCGTCAATGATATATTTATATTGAAATGGAAGAACAGTGTTATTATTTATATAAAATGTTTTCAGTAATAGAACAAAAGGTTCATTTTTGAAAAATATTTTTGATAACATAAAAAAAACATTGAATTTTTTTTAAACTTAAACCAGGACGATGTTAATATAAAAACGTGAAAAGACATTACAAATTATGATAAAATCTGAAAGAAGACAAATAAATGCTGTTGAAAAGCGTGCACTGAAAATAATACATAATGTGATGATAATGTATAGCAAAATGAAGAATTAAGACATCAGGGATGAATGTAAACTGAAGGCCGATATATGAAGTAAGATGAACAATAGCATTCTGAAAAAATTGGACTTGTAGAATAAATTAATGAAGAAAGAATAACAAAACAAATATATAAAGCAAATGTAAGTAAAAGGCGTAGTAGAAGAAGTCCACAGAAAGTATGGTTGGATGAAGTGATATTTTAATTAAAAAAATATGAAAAAACCATAAAAATCGTAGGAGTTGTATGAGAAATCTGTCAGGATATAATGTAGAAGAGACGATATATGTGTGTCACGATAGGAATGTCTGGCGCTCTGTCTTTTGTGTTTACCCCGACAGGGATATGATTTGGTGATATGCATAAACATAACGCAAACGCTTTATTTTCAAAACAATGAAATTATTTATATCGGCTTAGAAAAATCATATAATTTGAATGAGTAGGTGTATGGATATAGATAGATGCGAAAGATGTGTATCGCAATAAAGATGGTTAAACTTTAACATTATCACATGGAAAGTCAATTTGAGAGGTTTGCTCATTATTTGTCTCGACCTTCGTTGAGACAAAAACATGCAGTTTAGTGTTTGCATGTTTTTGTCTCAACAAGGCGATTTATACTATGAGACTCTCGTAAAGTATTAGCATACAATAATTTTGTAATTTAGACGGACAACGGAACATATAAAGCATTGAATATTTTAATGTACACCTTGAATTCACCCTTTTATGACACCTTAGTGAAGCTCAATTGGTCGTAATAACTCAACAGTGGAGTTATTATGACCAATTTGTCAGCATAAAAAATTTTCAAACTCATTGTCTTGCTGAATTCTGAACTTCCTTTTTGGTTGACCTTGAGTTTTTTAATCAAAACTATTGACAACAGCGGTGAAACTGTAAAGAAAAATTCTTACCCTTAAAAAGACGATTAAATCAAGCGATATTTCTGCTCATAGGATAAGAGAGTTTGACCTTCAAAGCTAAGCTTACCAATTGTATCATTGTAGATTATTTGTGTGGAACTGATGTTTAGTGTAGCTTACTGGAAAAAAAGTAGTTAGTTCGTATTCAACCTACATAAATAGTATGTTATTTCATCGCCTTTTCAAGATGAGATGTCAAAATTTCTTAAATATTCTATATTAACAAATGTCTGTGTTCGAGAAATTATCAAATATCACAATACACATGAACGGCCTCCGTGACCAAGTGGATGTATTTTTTCCAACGTGAAGATTGCAGGTTCAATTCTCATTGGATCTCACAGGTTTTTTGAAAACGATTCCAGTCCGGTGTTCTTCTATACCTCTTTAATTTTTTTTAGTAAGTGGGAAGAGATTTACACATGACAATAAGCCCGCCAGATTGCACGGTATATGAGTACAATAAAATTATAATACAATGCAACATCACGACATGTTCATTTTGAAGTGGACAGACAAAGACAGTGAGAACGTTAGTTGAATAAGTTTTTTTAGTGTTATACCGCGTTGTTTGGCTCATGATGCCGACGTTTTAAAAACATTGCATATTCAGGTTTTGTTCGTAGTCAACTTCACCATAAGTGGATGTGCGCCGAATACCGCTGGCCTACAGCACAGTCTCAACTGCAACGTGAGCACATGGGTCTGTCCCTACCTCCGTCCGTTCATACATATATTTGAGCCTTTGTATCCAAGCACAGAGTATTTTTCTCTTCTATAACTAAATGGTTGAAGTAAAATAGGCACTAAGTACCAAAAAAACAAAAAAAAATAAGTACGCAGTTTCGTTCTATGTGTCATATAGAACGAAACTGCATACTTAGTTTTTTTTTGGTACCTAGTGCCTATTTTACTTCAACCATTCAAGTGACGAATTTTAAATATTCACCATCATCCATGTTTCCAAGTTTTTCTCATATTCCTAGATGTTCAAAGCAGCCATGTTCGACCGATACAAACTTACGATATTACGAAACCAACATTCTACCATAAACACTACATATATAATGAGAAGATTAATTTAAATGTTTATATTTAAAAAAGCCGTTGTCAAAAAGTTATTTCAGTAATCCAATTTTTTAATATCCTTTCTTATTGTCAAGAAGTTGTCATAACTTAAGTTTAGTTTGAAAATGTTGTCCAAACATGAAATAACCGAAGTGTAAAATCTTGGGATGAATCTACTTAAAATATAATTGTGACTTTTCAAAAAGAGATTTTGATTTAAATTACTTTGAGCTTTTCATCTTACATTTTTTTAAGTTCGTAACATTTCGTCTAATTTCCCCTTTAACATAGACAGAAATAACAATTAATTAAACTGGTTTGGTTAGAAAAAATGGTATAAAGCAATAAACATGGTGTACAAAATATTCCAAACCATGACGATAATAAAAAAGTTGTGAATGAACATGGGTTCGTCTTGATGAAGGAAACTCGGATGAAGTAGATATGGACTGGACATATTGTTAGAATGAACGTGGAAAAAGTATTTTGAAATGTTATTGGTATTTTGAAATGTTATTGATAGCACGGAGATCACTAAGAAGACCACCCCAGAGACGAAAAGATTACAAAAGGCGTTCGCTTACAATGATAAATGCGGACCGAAATATTTATTTATTTATTTAATTAACGAAACAACAGTGTCTTTATATACAAATGAACATGTGACAGGTTATACAAGTACTTAAAATTATTGACAAATAATACAACTTTATCTTAAACTAACATTAAGATACAAAAAGCAGTAGAATAAATTACAGTCATCGTTTTAAAATTATTTAATAATCTTTGAGAATTTTGTGGGAATTTTATGGATATATATTGAGATATAGAAAACACATGGCCTCATTAGTGGAACGAGATGCAAGTTGCTTTGCAGAATTAAAAGCTTCACACATGTTGATGCAGGGTTACTCAACTCCAGAGGCAAAATATTGTCCTTAATATTTGGTTTGTATTACGTTATTTATATTAATAAAGGAGAGCACAAAGTTAGTAGCTATTTCTAAATATTGTTGTAATATTCTGGCGAATACTATATATACTTACTATATATTAAAAATATCTAAATTGTTGCAAAACTCGTTTTCAAGTCTTTGCATACGAATTATAGAGGAGTTGATTTTATAGTTAGTATAACAATTTTCGGTATAAAAGGGATTGAGCTGTCTTGTGGATCTAGTGGGGATACGAAATGAAATACTTGTGAGTAAGTGAGGTGCATCAATCACTGAGTGAATGATTTTGTATAGCAGTACTATATCGGCTGTTTTTCTTCTGTCACACAGCTTAAAGAGTTTCACTGCATTTAATAAGTTGGGATAATTTATTTCTTCATGCGGTATTCCAAGTTTAAAATTTATGAATCTTAGAAATTTGTTTTGTACACGTTCTAAAGTTAGTGCATGGGCGGCGTAATGAGGAGACCATATTGATGAGTTGTAGTCAAGGCGACTACGTACTAAAGAGCAGTATAGCAGTTTTAATGTTCGTAAATCCGAGAAATGTTGAGCAGTTCTTAGTACAAATCCCAAGATTTTTGAACTCTCCCGAGTGATTTTGTTCACATGTTCTATAAATGAAAGTTTTTCATCA
Source organism: Odontocerum albicorne (assembly GCA_949825065.1). NCBI lineage: Eukaryota > Metazoa > Arthropoda > Insecta > Trichoptera > Odontoceridae > Odontocerum > Odontocerum albicorne. The sequence goes on from OX463841.1 coordinate 3,679,294, forward strand.
AATTTAATTCCTAAATCCTTATAGAAGCTACACGTTTTAATATATATTGATTTAGCGAATACTCGTGATTAATTGGATTTTTATTTCTATAAAAACTAATGGACTCACATTTACTCAGGTTTAAGTGCAGTTTATTTGTGGTACACCATTGTTGTAATTTATTTAAGTTTTCTTGTAATTTAAGGCAATCAGCAGTATTATTTATGACTTTGAACATTTTTAAATCATCAGCAAAAAGTAAAATCTCTACGTCACTAAGTGTGTCAACTATATCATTAACGAATAGGAGAAATACTATTGGTCCTAGATGCGATCCTTGGGGTACACCGCTTGTTGCTGTGAAGGGATATGAAAGACAACTATCGATTTTGAAATATAGTCACATCGATAAAATTTTACGATTTACAAATAATCAGGATTATTTATTTTTGATCGACACGTAAATGTTTCTTATAATTATAATAATTAACCAGATCTATTCGGAATGCTTTGAGTCAAATGCCTTCCAAAGTGAAAAATAAATGTTGCTTGAACAGCACATAATTGTCGATAATAATTTAGAATGTTCTGATTTGTGATAACTAGTGTCACTTTGTAATTTATTTATACAATTGGAAATATTTATTTTTATCCACGTCCTTATTAAGTATTAACTAAATATAGTAATAGTCGTGATTAAAGATTTTATAGTTTTTACATACAGCTGTCAGTTGATGTATTGGAATTATACTGTTATGTTTGATGTATTTTTATGGGAAATTAATATGAATTGTGTTATAGGAATAGTAAGCAGTTAATTTCATGAATATTTTATAAACAAGCACCGTTTTATAATAGAACAGTTCGAAAACGTTATAAAAATACTGTGAAACCGTGCATTGCACGGTTAGTCGTTTAGTATATAAGAAATGTTAGTATACTCGTATAACTATAATAATTTTTTAAACTGTTTTATTTAAAACTCTAATACTAAATATATAAAAATGTAACTTCACTTTGTTTTCTTTGGAAATATTATGATACGTATATAAGTTATAAAAATAAATTATTTGTTACTGGTATGAACGAATTAGATTTTTCCACGGATGAAATAATTTAAACTACAGACTTACTCAAAAATAATTAAGTGTGGTCTGCTTTGGATCAGAAATATATTTTTCAGAAAAACATATGGTCCCATGTGTGATCATCTTGATGGTCAAATAAGGATTAGAGATGTTTTGAGTAGTATTACTTGTTCAATGATTTTCTTTACATTGGGTTTTAAAACTTGAGGTTTCGATGCAACTACATACATAAGTACATTTTAGCTTTTTTTTTAATCAAGATGTGGCGGACTTGATCGTGTTTTTTTTTATTTAATGTATTCCAAAAGGTGAAACATACTATATATAAAATACTGTCGTGGAAATGGATATAGATGGTGGGCTATCATGAGAAACGGGTAATATTGAGGGAGTCATGTTTTCTTCACTGAAACACCACAGGCTGAAGATGGCAATGGTCACAAAAAATAAAAGTTAATTATTTATAAACTAATGAGATATTTATGTCGGAATATCATAAGATGTTGTGGTGACTCATGTAACATTTTTTTAATATTGAATAAACAACACAAATAAACATTTAATATTATAATATACATACCACCACAGAACTGTATTTATGTGTATATTTTAAACTGGCGGTTCTCAACCTTTTTCATAAATGCGTGTCACCAAAATAAAAAAAATCAATAGCAAGTTAAGACTTTAATTAATTATTAACACATGTTTTTGTTTCGTTTTCCAAGAAAAAATAAGAAACAAACAAATACGATTAACAATATTATTAAGTAAATGAAGCCAAGCGAGTGGCTCCCCTCCAATAGGTGACGGCACCTCAAAAAGAGTAATTTGATTATTAAAATGATTCAACGTAATACTGGCACTTGTTTGACAGAAATAACTTTATTTATTTCTGGTTCTATTTTATTATATTTTCAAGGTAAATAAATGTACGCATTCCTCAATACACACTGGTTGCTCAAAGTTGAAGTAACTGCACATGTTAACATTGAAAATAGATATTATTAAATAAATATTTATATTGCACACGAAAATCCATGTTCCCACCATTTGTCTATGGGGTAGATACCACCAGTGGTACGCGTGCCACTGTTAAGAACCGCCACTCGAAGCTATTGAATAATCAATACATGATTGTGTACCAAAATAGCTTTGGAAGAAAATACTCGTAAATTCATAATTTTATGTGCAAAAGGTAATATGCCTCCGCAATTTTTCAACCAATTAAATAATCAATAAAAGATGAATTTTGTTGAAATAATTTTATATAATTAAGAACCAAGAAAATACTTCTGTTATAAAATACTCAAAATATTATGTTTCAATATTTATATGCGAATAAAAATTTTGATCAAGAATTAAATCATGTAATTTCTTAAAAAAATACGTATTTAGTATTATTTTACATTTTGTTAGAAGACTGCGTTTATGGTTTCGAAATGATATATTTGTTGATATTCTGGGTCTGTATCGGTGGATATTTGTTATTTTGATGTTGGTACGCTCACAGGAATCTTCTCTGCAGTTTCCTCAATTTTAAGTAATTACCGGGAGTTCTTATAAACAAGAGCTGCCTGATATTCTGGGTCTGTATCGGTGGATATTTGTTATTTTGATGTTGGTACGCTCACAGGAATCTTCTCTGCCATTTCCTCAATTTTAAGTAATTACCGGGAGTTCTTATAAACAAGAGCTGCCTGATATTCTGGGTCTGTATCGGTGGATATTTGTTATTTTGATGTTGGTACGCTCACAGGAATCTTCTCTGCCATTTCCTCAATTTTAAGTAATTACCGGGAGTTCTTATAAACAAGAGCTGCCTGATATTCTGGGTCTGTATCGGTGGATATTTGTTATTTTGATGTTGGTACGCTCACAGGAATCTTCTCTGCCATTTCCTCAATTTTAAGTAATTACCGGGAGTTCTTATAAACAAGAGCTGCCTGATATTCTGGGTCTGTATCGGTGGATATTTGTTATTTTGATGTTGGTACGCTCACAGGAATCTTCTCTGCCATTTCCTCAATTTTAAGTAATTACCGGGAGTTCTTATAAACAAGACCTGCCTGAGCTCTGAAGCGTTTTTTTTTAATTTTCTTTTTAATTAATTATAATTTTTTTATTGATTATGTTATTATAATCATCTTAAATATTTTTGGTAATTTCTTCTTTAATTTTATGTTACAGTTGCCCTTAATAGGATTTCTTTTTCGTGAATCTTGTTTTGTTGATTTTTTTTCGTATTGGTATTACATTTGATCTAATTTACATATTTGTTTTTATAGTTTATATTCTAATTATAGCTACTTTTTGAAGGTGTTAAAATGTGTCATTTTTTTTATATTAGTGTTTATATTGTATAATATGTTTTTAATATATTAGGTCCTTACATATGAAATTGGCGTTTTGTTTGGGAGGAACATAAAGTTGATTTTTTTTTAATATAATATATTTATTTAATCAAAGTATGTACCATTGCTATCTATGCACTTTTGCCATCTCATAGGTAGTTCATCGATCCCTTTACTAAAAAAACCATTCGGGCGGGAATCAATAAAATCTTTGAAGTCGGTTTGGACTGCCCCATCGGAGTTGAATTTTTTCCATTGCAAGAAGTTATCCAAATTTCGAAAAAAATAGTAATCTGTTGGGGCAAGGTCCGGAGAGTACGGTGGATGTCTTAGACATTCCAATTGAAGCTCTTCTAATTTGGTAGCCGTCTGTTGTGCAGTGTGTGGTCTAGCGTTATCATGAAGCAGCAGTGGCCTAGAGCGATTAACCAGCCTCGGTTGTTTAGCAGCTAGCTTTTCCATCATGGTTTGCAGTTGCTGACAATAGACATCTGCCGTAATCGTCTGGCCAGATTTAAGAAAGCTGTAGTGAACGACACCAGCACTAGTCCACCAAACGCTCACAAGTAACTTTTTTGGAGTCAATTTTCGCTTGGGGCATGGTTTGGCTGGTTCGGCAGGGTTCAGCCATTGCGATGAGCGCTTCCGATTATCATACAGGATCCACTTTTCATCACAGGTAATGATTCGATTCAAAATCCCTTCATTATTGTGCCGGTTGAGTAATGCAACGCAGCAGTCAACGCGCGTTTGTTGATTTGCTTCACTCAATTCGTGAGGTACCCACCTTTCAAGCTTTTTCACCTTCCCAATTTGCTTCAAGTGGATTAAAACAGTTTTATCACTAACACCGCAGCCTGCAGCTAACTCGGACGTGGTTTGCGATGGATCCGCTTCCACAATAGCCTTCAATTCTTCATTATCAACTTTGGTCTCCGGCCGTCCACGGGGCTTTTTCTGCAGGTCGAAATTTCCAGAACGAAAACGTTGGAACCAAAAACGCACTGTGTTTTCTTTTGCGGCACCGTCGCCATACACATAATTAATCCTTCGAGCCGTTTCTGCAGCACTGGTGCCACGGTGGAACTCGTACTCGTAAATAACGCGATATCTCAAGTTTTCCATTTTGTAAACTGAGTGACGCAAAGAAAAAAAACAATTGAGGAAAAAACAAATGAATTATAATTTTCGAAACACAAATACTTGAGTAAATAGCTGTATAAATTTTAATTTGAAATTCCTAACCAAAGAGAAGATATTTGAGATCAAAGTTGCCAGTACGGCAAAACGCCAATTTCATATGTAAGGACCTAATATAACATTTGTTAATAAATAAAAACGTCAACTAAAAATTTTTTCCCTAAAAATTATATAGATATAGAAAAAAACTCTTTAAAGAAAATTAAAAGAACTTTGATCTCTATTTATTAGGTGTTAACATAAGTTGTGTCCGTTTTTTTTTTCAATTTAAAAATGAGCACCAAAAGTAAAACAAATTGTTAAAGGTTATACGTCATTTGAAAGAAAATTTTCTGCTCTATAAGATATTGTGTTTGCTTTTACGTTACATATATTATTTTATTTGATTACAAGCCTTCAAAATAGAACGTCAAGTAGACGAAAATGAGCATTTTCGACACCTCCTTCTGTTCGCGTTCAATCGAGGAAATAAAGCTGCCAAAGCTGCTTGCGATATTTGCGAAGTGTACGGTGAAGATGCTATGAATAAAAGGACAGCTCGTCGATGGTTTTTGCGTTCCAATGACGGTAATTTCGACCTGAAAGACATGGAGCGTTCCGGACGACCAGTGGACTTCGATGAGGACCGCTTAAACAATATTATTCATGAAGATCCCCTTCAAACATTTTTCATCACCATTTTCAAACCATTTTTCATCACCAGTAATGATGCAGTATAGGAACCTTTGCTTGTGGCCATGCGTAGCTCGATGACGCGCGAGCAAACCAGCAGAAATTGTCGAACGTTGATTTTTGTTGTTTTTCCTCAAAACATGTGGAACCCAAGCGCCGAACTTCTGGACTTTTCCCATTGATTTAAGATGGCGGTATACAGTCATGTGACTACAATTCATCTGCACAGACAATTCAACGGTGGTTTGAAGGGGATCTTCATGAATAATATGGTTTAAGCGGTCCTCATCGAAGTCAACTGGTTGTCCGGAACGCTCCATGTCTTTCAGGTCGAAATTACCGTCTTTGAAACGCAAAAAGCATCGATGAGCTGTTCTTTCATTCATAGCATATTCACCGTACACTTCGCAAATATCGCGAGCAGCTTTATTCCCTCGATTGAACGCGAACAGAAGGAGGTTTAGAAAATGTTCACTTTCGACTGCTTGAGATTCCGTTTTGAAGGCTTGTAATCAAATAAAATAATATATGTAACGTAAAAGCAAACACAATATTTTGTAGAGCAGAACATTTTCTTTCGAATGACGTATAACCTCTACCATTTTGTTTTACTTTTGGTGCTCATTTTTAAATTGGAGAATAATGGACACAACTTATGTTAAACCCCAATATTTTCTAATATTTTTTTTCTTTGAAAGGATATTTTATTATTTACTATTTTGTCTGGAATATTTTCTGCTATTAGCTTAATATTTTTTGGACTTGACAGTGCCACCTGTTGGCTATCTCGTCATTATTTTCTTTATAGTCTGAATTTCTTCTTGTATGTAGTTGAGACATTATTTTGTTTGTTTTTTTTATTTCTCTTGATAAAAATATAATTATTTTTTTATGTTGTTTGCCTTTGAAAAAATGGCAAATATTTCTTCTTCAACGGCATCTTGAAGGTCAAGTTCAAAAAACGGTAATTTTAAACAAAAATCGTATGTTTAACTACAATTTATTTTTTTGCTAAAAAGAATTTAAACGTTTTTGATATATACACAATAAACTTTTTTTAAATTTTTATTTTAATTAAATCGTAATAAACGAAAACAAATTCGCAAAACTAATATTTATGTATGAACACTTATAAGCTTAAACATTTCTTGATGAATTTTCGCCAGTAGGCTCTGGGGTGGTTTTGTTTAGATATTTACATACTATATATTTGTTTATATATTATATTTATCTAGCACCGTTGCACCGCAACACATTTAATCATAATTTATTTTTAAAATTAATTGTGTTGTGTTGCTGCGTTATCATGTAAAAATTTAATAAAGTGCCTTTAATCACTTTCAAATTTAATGACCCTTTTTCGTTTTGCTTTTACTATGATTATTGATGGTGAAATGTGGCTATATAGTATAAGTGTTTTGTAACGAAAAATATGTCATTATTTAATCAAAAACAATATACACTGAGCTTCATGTATCTAAATATTGATTATAATTTATTTCAGATACTTTGTTTCTGGTATTTGTATTTCCAAGTTAAAAGCAAAATTTTACTGTATGTTTCTAAAGCTACGAAAAGGAAATTGTAAAAATGATTTGCAACGAAAACACGTGTCAAATATTATATCGAAAAATCTCCGACATGTCTCACGTAGCGTCGATCCATCACAGCAATAGTCACAAATGTGTCAAATTAACTCGCTCAGCTGTAGACAATATTTCGGCATATCCATAATCCATAAAAATATATGATAGTATAGTTTCAAATGAATTGTTGACGAAGTAAAAAATAATCTAATGTAACGCTTTCAATATTATAATCGTATTGGAATGCATGCAACAACGTTTTAAATTAATATAAACCAATTAATTCCTTTACCTTAAGTTTTAATTCACCAATTTGTGTAATTGTAGAAATAGTCATTAGATCGAATTGTAGAAATAGTCATTAGATCGAATTGTAGAAAAAGTCATTAGATCGAATGAATTTTTAAACGTCATTAAATTATTTACTCTTATCTCTCAAATTATATGATTCAATTTTAACCAATCTGTTTTATGTACGGAATTACGTAATAAAAATATTTATTTTTCTCTTTATATAAAATAAAGACAAGGCTATATCGTGTTTTCTATTGATTATTTTTCTTTATGTTATTAAAATGCTTCCGATAACAGCACTATTTAATTAGTGGACACTAAATTCGATACAATATTTGATTTACTTAAGATTTTAAGGTTAAAACCAATTGGGCGTCAGTGGTTTGTCTCCACGAAATTCATTGGTTTATAGCATACAAAAAGTAATGAAATTAGAGCATGCTCTCAAAGCGGTCAATCTGACGTGCATTTGTTATCGTGTATCAAAAGTATATGTATTTTATGAACCAGAAATATATTAAAAATAACATAGCAGTACAACATTTAAGTAAAATAATTTTATAAAATACGTATGACTCTTCAGGAAAACATTTTGTTATATTACACTTTGGTTGTAAGTAGTACAACTTGGTGCATATTGCCACATGGTAATGTCTCCCAAACAACTTAAATCAAGCCCGCAACCCCTGAGTTTGACGGCAGGCATCTTACTAACTTAACCACAAAAATGGTCCTTCTTCACCTTATAATGTCAATTAATAGAGTCTCTTGAATTTGATCCGACTCTTCGTTATACTTTTACCGAATTTAAAATATATGAAATTGTAATAACGACCCAGATAATGGTGTATAATACATAATCTACTCCATTATATAGACTCAACATTGTTAGTTCCTACTTAAAACACTAACCGAGTTCAACCTTTATACAAAAGTTATAAAATCTCGTGTTTCTTTACTGAAAATATTTTGAAGTAGATATGAAACCCAGTTTGCTGTTTTATTCGAATTTTTTTCCGAGAAAACGAACCATTGTTTGTTCCTGGAGCGAATCCTTTTTAGCATTTGTTTCATCCTAATATTATTTCTCTGTATTTGTCCAGAATATTGTTGTGCGTCGAAATGCATTTGGAAAGCTGTCCAAATTGTTTTATTTACTTTACACCAGGATATGATGTCGGCAGAATATACTAAAAATATTTCTTATTTCTCTCTCTTATAATTTTTTCCATAAATCTGCATCATGTTTCAGTATGTCTTCTTTACCTGCTATAGTAGGCAAAGAAAAAAATCCTAGCTTTGATTCCCAGTAATATTACTTTCTAACATGTTTTACTTTTAAACCTTATGTCATTTGCATTTTTAACTCTATAAAGTAAATTCTAAGATTTCTATGTTCTCACAAAAAAAAAACATTACAAATTTATCTGAAAAAAAAAACTACAGTAGATTAAGCCTTCAAATCAACTTGAAGTTTCATACCCTTGCTAATAGAAAACAAGTTTCACCTATCAAGGCTGTTTGTTCAAGTGCAATAGCGTACACACTTTAAATCAAAACACACTGTATCGGACGTATGCGTCACCTAAAAAACAGGATTTATTTATCTAATCTTATTTTCTATGATACGTAAAAATATGATGATGTGTACCTATTGCAATGAAATGTTCCCTATGCGTGGCCTTCGCAATAGTTACTATGAAAAGTCGGTCGGCCCATGCAAGCAAAGAACGCGCGAGATACATCGTATCTAGCAAGCCACGACGGCATACACAGGCGAATAAAGGAGCTTACGATGAGCGATTGGCTGCACATACGGAACGAAAAATGATAAAAATATATTCTCAGTTTCTGGAACGTCTACTGTGTTATTACTTACGACCAATTTCTACCTACTAAAGAGGAATCTCTTCATCCTGTATGTATTGATCGGCAGCCATCCACCTATTTTACAATCTTCGTACCGGTGCTGTACACACACACACACACATGCTTGATATATCCACAAGATGTATAACGATCACTTTATCTAATGCTCGACCTAGTATTGTTATACTTTATTTCTCTTCAAAATATGAATAACATAATCTAGGTGTATTTACTTCAATCTCATTCTGTCTATGTATTTAATGTTCTATCAAAAACATGTTTCAATAACGTTTATACGCTTGTTTAATATTTTTGATTGAAGTTTATGCAATTAAAAAATTGTATTGCATGCTGTACTATACATGTATGTGAATACATTCTTTTTTTTACATCTTTATTCAAAAATATCTTCTAAAATGAATTACGATATAAAATACGTGAATGGTGTTGTTAACTGATAATCTGGGTACTGTGTTTTTCTTAAACACTGCAATTATTCTTTCAGCACAAGTAGTTTTATATTCTTATTCTGTTTTCGAAAAAACAGAAATTTGAGCAAATCCATGGTATCGTTTGGCCTGAAATAGCTTACAATATTTTTCACGTCAGTTTTATTCTGAAAATGGAATTGTCAATATCACAGTTCAACAGATTTGATTTCTTAACGTCCAATCTCAAAGATAATATTTCACTTGATATTTTAGTCGTAACATTGACTTATTTTATTCATTTATTCCTTTATGGAGAATAAAAATTTAATATAATGACATAAAAACAATACAAATCCAATAAAAATGGCAATGAAAACACAAAAAAGGTATTCATAACAAATTTTATCTCAAAAATGAAACCCAATCTATTTTTTCAAAAAAAAATAACATTAAAAAACAATAATTGTGGGCCCAATTAATAACAGAATGAAATAATTGAAAGAAAAAAAAACATGGTTAAAAGAAAAGCCGCGAATAAAAATAGCAGTCCACATTTGATCAATTTCCTTATTCATTCGTATGGTATATTTAACATATCCAACTTATCGATGCGGCCATATTAAGGAGCTTGATCGGAAAACTACATTGTCTTTCAACCAATATATCGAGCCTTTGGGTTTAGTACCACTAGAATTGGCATTAATTTTATAATATCATAGATGTTCTTGAAAATGATAAAAGGCTTTCAATGAACGGCAGAACAAAAAATTCTGGACGCACACATTAAAATTACTTACTTTTCAAGAAGAAATAATTCAACTTTACTTATCAAACAAGTTTATGTATTTTTAATCAAGAGTGATATATATTTAAAGACATTGATTATCATTGTTTTATTATAGCTTACATTCATACCATTCAGTTGTCTTCTTCTGGCTTTTAAAGAAAACATATTAGACGAATATATTTTGTTACAATTTTTTTTTAAATATATAATTTAGCGACGACGAATTTAGGATGATCGGTAGATTCGACGAGCAAGGATGATCGGTAGATCCGACAAGCAAGGATGATCGGTAGATCCGACGAGTAAAGTATATTATCGATCTGCTGGGAGTGCCACTACAACAAATGAAAAACTTCAGATATTTGAGCGTACTATTCTCTCAGATTGAAATACAAGCCAATGAGACCGAAAAGGAAAGTGAAGACCTGCGATTTCTATATTACCACATAAAGTCGAAATATCACACTATTGATGGCTTGTGCTCGAAATATCGGTCCGACTCCGAGACACATTACTGCTTCATTGGACTTGTGAGACACATGTGATACACTGTTAATTGCTTGTGCTCGATGTATCGGTTCGACTTAGGGACACCTTACGGTTTCATCGAGCTTGGACAAAATATCGATGCTCAGTTCAAAACCTTAAATGACTCTTTAAAATGGTTAAAAAAAACTAGCAATATTGTATGGTAACAAGCAATGTATCCTGACGGAGAAGGTCAAACCAGGAACACAGACAACATAAATGAGATATCTTAGAGGAATAACAGGAATGACAAGGAGGGATAGAATAATAAATAATAAAAACGTAAGACCCTAGAAATACTCTTTAGTTTATAATATCAAGAGATTTTAACTAATATGGTTGAGCACTTATTAAGAATGACTCGAGATCGTTTGTTAAAACGAATTTCGAACGAAGAGATTGGTTAACCGACCAAGATAAATTTGAGGAAGACAGCTAAAGCTGGGGAGAAATTTAGACTGCCCTAGGGAAAAGTACTAATGAGGATAGAAAACAGAATCGATTGTAAATAAATCATCTCAGCGTTCAGAATGATTATGAAGAAAATGAATTAATTAATTAATTAAATAAGAATGCGTTGTATTATTATTTTCGTGTTAAAACGCCTTTTGTTGAATATACATAACTTTCATTTTAATCGTTCTCCTTGGAAAAAAATAAACGTATGGTAGTATTTTTAATTTGTTTTTCTTGGAAATTTTAAATATTATATTTTATAAAAAAATATTTCCTGTAAAGCTCTTTTAATTGCTTGTTCTGAAATAGCCTTCTACGTCACATCGCTCGAGGCACTCCTTTCCAAAAAAACATGTTTTTGATAAGCGTATTTACTTTTCCATCGGTAAAGATTTGAAATAAATAATAAAATAAATATACAATTTCTCGGCATATTTAAGTATGGATCAAAATATTGCGCAGTTTTAAAGTAGAGTAGGAAGATTTAAAATAAAAAGAGGAACAAAATACATAAAGTTATATGTCCTACGCATTTTTATAACTTTAAAATTATTGTATATTTAAGTAAAATCTGTAGATTTATGTTGCCGACCTGTTATATTAAGAAAACTAGAGTTTTGCAAAAAAACAACAGACGTACCGATGAAATTAAACAGAATGGTTATATTTTATTTTGAGACCTATCAAAGTTAATCATATTTTAAGCGATTTTGGTTTTGCCCTGTTCTTATTTAAATACGATGAATATGCAGTGACTAATAATCGATAGTTGTTGAAGAGAACCTTAGGGATTGGCGGCATCTTTTCTGATGACTATGGAGATCAATTCTCGATCTATTGATTTGAGCACATCAGCGATGTCAGGTTGAATTATATATGCCGGTCTTGGAGCGATAGTTTTATAAATGCTAAATAAATTATTATAATGCTGTTTTATCTTGCATATTATGATGATGTTTTGTCCTAAAATACGAATACAAGAGGGCTTTGTTTTTTTTTAAATCGCAAAGCATGGATTGTAAATGCCATTAAATAAATTCTTGTAGTATGTATGTATGTCGATAATAAACGAAAAGTGCACAATTTATATGACAAGTACCACTTCATTGCCCAATTTCAGTTGTATTTCTACTACAGTCTTGAAATAAGCTTTTAATTGCATTGCTCCCCAAATCTATCCATCGCATTGGTAATTTACTTCGAGATCGGAACTCTTCTATTTATCTTTGGATCATGTGTTTCTACATTGTATTTTCCTGTTTGTTGACATGGCAGAAGCACTTGAGGATTCGTTATCGTATAATTGAAGGATGTTTTATTAGTAGTTCTTCCAGAATTGATGAATTTATTATACGGGATGTCTAAGCTACACACAACATATGTTGCAAGCTTCTCATCTCAAAGGCTTATCTTCTTGTGTTTTTTTATCTTAATGTCCATGTTTCGGCAAAATACAGAAAAATTGGGAAAACCTATGTATATTCTTACAAGTTTTACTAAAACCTAGCAAAGTTTTTGTCTCAGCATGTGTCATTTAGCTTATCCACAGTTTACTGTGTGGTGGTGATTCACCTTTTTATTTCCGTTTTACATCCATCATTATTGGATATCAAAAAGCCAACATATAGCTATTTACGACCTAATAGTCAAAAGGGGCAAGTGAAGAAAACTCCAGTAACATAATTAAATGCCTTTTTCTCTGGTAAACAGTTCAAATACTTATACTCCAGGTGCAGAAATCTAAAACAACGTAACCAGTATACGAGTATATGCGGTTATTTTTATATCGAGATTATAATTTATATTTTTTTCAGTACATCTTTGTAAATTTTACACTATACGTAGACTTTATTTAAGGTTTTTTTAGAAAAATTGTCTTGGTTTTCTAAAATTCACCTATAAATATGTTGGTTTTAAGATTCTTACATTATATCCCAATTATTGTCTTAAGGTTGAAATAGAATAAAAACAAAATTTGAACTTTTATAATACCTATTACATGTTAAACTGGAGAGATAAAGGCTCACTTAGAAAAAGAGTAAATAATGGTCCAAAGGCGTCTGATTATTTTTTACGAGAAAAACAACTACGTTGACTGGTGACCTGGGTTAATTCTTGAAAACCCTCGGATATAAACATACATACCATCACGTTATTTTATGTTGGAGTAGGTAAACGTCCATTGTCTAACGTTCGGTTGTCCGATTCCTGGTGGATTCACTTCGGAACTGGTTTTACTCTTAGACCGCATTTACATTTTACTAAAGCTTATATGCTACTTATCACAAATTGTTATACTCGTAGCTCTACCAAGCAAATAACACTGTGTTAACAAACTTGACCTAACCAAAGGCTGCAGCAAATTTACCTTGCTGATCACGTTAAAATATAGATCTCCACAGGATGACTGACAATCTAATACGGTTACGAGGAACTGCCTATCGTGTCGTATCAGTGTGGAAAAAGAGGACAGAGCGTTAAATTTTCTTATCACGATATACATTCTTCGCTTTCTTCACATTCATGCACTTTCTTATACTGCTCCATCTGTTTTTCTTACTCCTTTCCTTCTTTCAAAATTTCAGTTGGCTTACCTACAGTTTTCTTGAAACTCCTCTACCTTGACTCTAACTTATTATTGCATTATAAATATGTTAATTCAGTCATTCGTCCTCAGTTGGTCCACCCATACTTTTCTTGATATTCCTCTACCATGACTCACACTTATGCTTGCATTATAAATGTCCTCAGTTGGTCCACCAATTCAATCATTCGTCCTCAGTTGGTCCACCCACACTTTTCTTGATATTCTTCTACCATGACTCACACTTATGCTTGCATTATTAATGTGTTAATTCAATAATTCGTCCTCAGTTGGTCCACCTACACTTTTCTTGATATTCTTCTACTATGACTCACACTTATGCTTGCATTATTAATGTGTTAATTCAATCATTCGTCCTCAGTTGGTCCACCTACACTTTTCTTGATATTCTTCTACCATGACTCACACTTATGCTTGCATTATAAATGTGTTAATTCAATCTTTCGTCCTCAGTTGGTCCACCCATACTTATACTTGCATTATAAATGTGTTAATTCAATCATTCGTCCTCAGTTGGTCCACCCACACTTTTCTTGTTATTCTTCTACCATGACACACTTACGAGTATGCTTGCATTATTAATGTGTTAATTCAATAATTCGTCCTCAGTTGATACACCCACACTTTTCTTGATATTCCTCTACCATGACTCACACTTATGCTTACATTATATATTTGTTATTTCAATCTTTCGTCCTCACCCATTTAACATATATCAACCACCTCAACGTGCCCTTTTTACTCTATATAACACATTATCGTCGGAAAGAACTGTGAAATATGGCCGCTAGGTTTTCAGAGGATCATATGTGAAAGACTAACGCTAGAATGTTGAAAAAATAGAACAGATCCCAATTTCGAACGACTGCATTGAGTATCTTTTTTTAAATTCATTCAAATGTGGGATAGGATTAAATGGGATTGTCATTCACGTTACCAACACTTATGTTCAAAGAGGCACGAGATGAAGAGTAATGAGTTAATGAAACGAAACCTCTTTTCTTATTTTATAATCTAATTAAATATTCAAAATAATTTCGTCATTAATTCTGACATGCGAACAGTGTAAAATGAACGGTATTAAATATTCAAGAGCATTAATATTGAGACCAAAACTCATCCCGCATACAACAAACAGCTCACTTTTCATATAAACGGGTGCGACGCGATAATATATCCCGCCTATTCGTTTTATGAATTCAATTTCATCAGATTCTCCGAGTCCGAGTCTCATAAAGCTCCCGAATTATATTTTGCTTAACTCAAATACGAATCTCGAGGAGCTTTTGTGGCAATTAATTGCAAACATTGTTTCAATATTCTCCTTAATTAAGCCGCGCTTTTGCCTTTTCTGTTTCCACCACTTGGGGCAGTGTTTGCCATAGCTTCACTAAGGAACAAGAATTATTTTTTAATATGCTCACTGGCAGCTCGGCTTCTTAAACTGTTATTTAGAGAAAAATTAAACGTTTGACTGAACAGTCTTCAGTATTTTGTGCAGAGGTTTCACACTAGTTCATATAAAATTTTTAAAGAATGTTGGCTTGAAAATGTTTTCTCTGTTTTATTAAATCTGCGATAACTCGAATTATTTTAAAGCTATTTTATTACAGTCTTTAGTTATATCCATTACTAATTTCCGCAGCATTTCCAATATATCATGTACCGGGTTGTCCGGAGAGTAGTTTAGCATTTCTCGGAAAGATATCGTTTGAACAAAATTTTCGTTACCAACTTCATACCAGACGTGTTGAATGTTTATTATTACGAAAGATAATACGTATCGTATTTTCAGCCATTGTTTACCCAAATTGCTCTGGTGGTTTTTAGATTTTTTTAAAGGTGGAACAAAAAAAGGTGGGTTTCCGGTGCTTAATACTTTTTTACTAACGTAAATAAAAAAATACGACATAAAAGAAAAATATGTATTGTATATACACAGTATACGAAGTCGATGCAATAAGCGATAGTGTATGTAAAATTTGCTTTAAAACCCCGAAATTGTGGTATAACATAAGTTGGTGTTCGTCCTGAAAGGTCAATTTCCACTGATGAAGTCTAAATCAAGGCTTTGATCGAGAATACTCAGCGTTATATGAAATAAGATATTGTGGAGACACTGAAAATAGACTAACAGAGTAATCTTACTTGTACATTTTACCATTTTTTTTTTAAACTTTTTCTTAAAAATACGGAAGTGCTTTCCGTTCAACCTATTATTCATAATTCGTGAAACTTATATGTATAATGTTGATTAAAAGTTTTATTGGTATTGTTTTCTGATTAATGGTATAAGATGAATTTGTTTCAATTTTAAAAGAAACAAAACACGATAATTTTACCTTAAAATATGACACTTTGGTGCGGTACTTGAATAAAATAACGCGCATCCCTATTGAATTGAAAAAATCTATTCAGGGTTACAAAAAAGTATTTCAACTCTACCCTGCAATGTATATTAATAATGTGACATACAAACCGGACGATCTTATTTGTCACGAACAAAAGCTGAGGCTTTAAAAGATCAAGCAAGTTCAGGTAACAATGTAACCATGAGCAGATATTGAAACACGTTATTTTTTAACTAGCAAAGTTTCATTATCAAAAACAGATCAACAAGGTAAAGTATTTCATTTTCAACCGTTCTTTTTGATGGACGTATGCTAAGAAATTAAATATTACTGCGCGATGAATATATGTATAATTTTCGTGAACTCCTCTTTTCCAAACGTGTCTCTGCAAATTCATGAATTTAAATAGAAAAAAATAACACGAAACTAGAATAGCTTTAAAAGGTCTAAAATTGTACAATTAACATTAAATTTAAAAAAAACTATATTCTTCCATTTTAACTACATAATCAATCAACTTATATATAATTCCTATAATTCTAGTTTAAACAAGTCACTAAAAATCTTTGCAAAACTAAATCTATAATCATTATCGCTAAGTTGAATGCCAGGATGATATTAATAAAGTGATTGAATTTAAACGTTGTAAAATATTTTTTTATATATATTTTATTTTACTGTGAATCTTGATGGCAAATCATTATTCAAGTGAACATTAAAATGTGCTAAAATATAAAAATGTAAGGATACGCTCATTTTTAATGTAACTGTTTTTATAATTTCGTTATCATATTATAGAATTTATTTTCACCCAATTCACTTGAATATTCTGAAAACATATTATTTAAAGTCCGTCTTTTAATAACTTGTTAATTTTTGTTTACATCTTCAAAAGTAAAATGAGCTTAATTTCGTTATCACCTAATTTCTTTCCATACACGCATAATGGAAAAAGAGGGTAAAAAACTTTTCATTCGTGTGTTCATCGAAGCGACAAAAAATTATCACGCGTGTTGAATATTTCAAACCGTCATTGATCCAATTTAATATTTCATCTTAAATTAGAATTCGATCTGCTGGAGCACATTTTGTTAATGAGATTCATATTTCATCTATTGATTCAGTGATGTTTTACTATGTCACATAATCCATTGTTTACTCAAATATGGATGGGGTTTTTGATCTCTAGTTCTTGGCACTTCGGTGCTTGATTTGTGTAATTTAAGGATATATTTGCAAATGACAATTCCTAATTTATTAAATTGTTTTTGCTTCAAATTGTAGCTAAACAATAGAATAGACTGCCATAAAACGAAATATTGAAACCCTCAACATGGATAGGAACATGATCGAACGAGTTTGATACTGTCAGTATTGATTCTCCCTGCCTAGTTGGTAAAACTCTCGTCTCCTAGCCGTGGATAATTATCTCATCTCTCCAGATCACACAATACGAGAAAGAGAGAGAGGGGTAGAGAATAACTATGATACTTCACGCGATGATCAATTTAAGATACATAAATCCGAAGTCAATCGAGTCATTTTTAAAAACGCATACAATTAGTATCACAAGTAGTCAAACAATCTAGCATTGAACTTTAAAACGATAATGTATTTTTTTATGAGTGGTAAGTTTCATTTTCAAATGAAGGCGAAATAGTTAGGGACATGCAAATGAAGGTTAAAGGGTAAGTAAATGAAGGCAAAAGAATTAGTAACTTGCATTTTTAAAAGATTTTCTTTTATTAACGTATATTAATCAAATAAACAGACTCACACAATATTATTCTTCGCAACAAATGCTTAAAATATTTGGTTGCTTGGAACAATATCACGTTTCATCTAAAGATTCATACTTTTCAATGATTATCACTTTTCCAATCAAAATTTTCATAGTAATATTCTTCTGAGCGAACAATTTTTCTTTAGTATTTGCAATATATTATCACATTTTTCCTCTTGAGGAAAATAGAGAGAGAGAAAAATGTTGTAAATTCAAGCGAGACTTTATATTACGTTCGCAGTTTTGCATCTGGTATAATTTTTTGAGATTGAGCAACTGTTCTATAATAGATTTTTCAGTATTATGAAATATAATGAAATAAAAAGATGTATTTTCAGTATCCTAGAATAATATTTTAACTTTCCTCGTTTTATTTAAATCATAATGGATATATTTTCATTTGCAAGAACAAGATACAAAGCTAAGGAAAAAAGTGCCAAAATTTAAAATTGCTATACCTTTGAAACTTGTGCCTGGACATACAAATTGTTACTAACCTCATGATATCCTCTGACATGATTTTTTGGTATACTGCAAAACTTTGAACCATTCAAACTACTTTCCTAATTTTAAAAAATATATTATACGAGTATATTTAAAAAGAAAATGCACAATCAAGAAAATAAACTGAATTCGACCGAGAAAATAAACCGAATTCGAATCGAGAAAATGAACCCTTATTATATTATTGCAGGAGCAGTTTCAAGGTCACTTTTAAACTAAAGCCAAAATAGTAACAAATGAATATTGACAGTCGAATATGATAAAAGAAGTAACTTATGCTAATGATAAAAATAATGCTTATGAATTCTTCCATGAAAGTGTTTTGAGGAACCAGGGACTGATAATTGGATTGGAAATATTAATTAAGAAAATCCTTCTCATTTACAATACATAAGCTCCCCCGTTTTTCATCTTCAACTTTCAATGTATGGTTCGAAAATTAGTAACCAGTCTGGTTTTGGTTTATGAGTGTACTTTTTAATGAGAACATTTTAGAAACCAGTCAAGTAATTATACAAACAAGTGGAAAAACAGTGTTATATTTGTAATTTATTTTTATCAAACACTGTTTATTCCACTTTTTTATGACGGTATAACCCTACCGGTTTCAAGGCTTTCACCTCATCTTCAGGGGAGCCTCTTGGCCTCTTGGCCGAAATTATCCCTAGCCTTCCTCACCCCCCAGCCTCCAACCGTTGAAGCGTCTATATCGGTACCAGTTCGAACAGCATTTAGTCTTGTTTGCGCTCCTCTGAAGATGAGGTGAAAGCCTTGAAACCGGTAGGGTTATACCGTCATAAAAAAGTGGAATAAACAGTGTTTGATAAAAATAAATTACAATGTCTTTAAACCTCCACAATGTTAATGCCTTAACTATAAACAACAGTGTTATGTTTATTAAAATATCAACATGCAATCCACAGCGTTTCTGCGGGAAAAAATCGAAGGGATTATATTTTTCTAATTTGCTTTAATGTTCTTCATTTTTCAGCACGTCTAATATTAAACTTTTTTTATACGATTTCCGAAATAAAAAAAGGATTTTAGAGAATCATAAAAAAATACAAATTATCCAAATTAAGTACACTTCGGAGTTAGATTCCACCAATAAATGTATAATTCAAATGAAAACTGTCTTTATTACCACTCATTTGAGTCTTAGTATACTAAGTTTCACTTTTGATGGTAGAATCTGTCCTTATTTTATTACCTGAGAGCATGGATTTAAAGCAACGGCGCCTGAAGAGGTATTCTTCCAAGTTTTGATGAGAAAAATAATCGGATTATTTGCCTTCTTCAATTTAATTTTCCCTTTGACCTTTGCGCTAAACATCTTGCTTCATAGCAAAATTACTCGTGAAATATGGTAGAACCTTTTTGTGAAATATTTAACTTTGTAAAATTTCTAAAACATATTATGTGTACGCGTAAACAACGCTATGTTAAATTTTCTCCCAGTAAGAACTTTTTTAATGTTAACTTTCAGTTAAAACTTTTCTGACATATTTTAACTAAATAAATAAAAATATTTTCTTCAAGAATTACAAAGAAACATGATCTTTCAGGTCGATTATTTTAAAGAATAATTTTTACGACCGGAGACATAAGCATTTTTTTATCCACAAAATAAAAGTGGAAACAATCTCGACGTAAATAATCGTCGTGAGATTCAAACCAGTGTACTGCTCATAAGCAATGTTCCTTACCCAATGGCCATATTTAATAACAAAAATAATAGCATATCGAGATTCGTGATGAACTGCAACCGGTATGAATGTTACACTTGAAGGCTTTAATTATTTTGATCAATCTTAAATTACACGTTTACCCAAAAAAAAAAATAGGAATAAAATATCACATCCAAAAATTTAAGTATTTTATAACAGAGGTTGTTTAACAATAGATAACTATTTAAATAAGCTTTTATTTTCAAGTGCATCATACGGAATTTATTTATTTTTCATACAACGTAAAACTGCTTTAGACTATCAAAATATTTTACAACGTATAAACTTAAATTAAGAGGCCGGTGAATTTAAGATATTTCAAAAAGTATACGTATTAAAATAATAACGTGACTCATTCAGAATCAGAAAAAAATAGAAATAATATTTTACCTACAAGCAAACAGGCCAGAGCCGTATTCCTTATATGTATAATATGTATTCTTATAAACATATTAATATGCATAAAAATATTATGATAAAATGTTTAAAATAGAAACAATATTTTACCTACAAGCAAACAGGCCAGAGCCGTATTCCTTATATGTATAATATGTATTCTTATAAACATATTAATATGCATAAAAATATTATGATAAAATGTTTAAAATAGAAACAATATTTTACCTACAAGCAAACAGGCCAGAGCCGTATTCCTTATATGTATAATATGTATTCTTATAAACATATTAATATGCATAAAAATATTATGATAAAATGTTTAAAATAGAAACAATATTTTACCTACAAGCAAACAGGCCAGAGCCGTATTCCTTATTTGTATAATATGTATTCTTATAAACATATTAATATGCATAAAAATATTATGATAAAATGTTTAAAATAGAAACAATATTTAACCTACAAGCAAACAGGCCAGAGCCGTATTCCTTATATGTATAATATGAATTCTTATAAACATATTAATATGCATAAAAATATTATGATAAAATGTTTAAAATAGAAACAATATTTTACCTACAAGCAAACAGGCCAGAGCCGTATTCCTTATATGTATAATATGTATTCTTATAAACATATTAATATGCATAAAAATATTATGATAAAATGTTTAAAATAGAAACAATATTTTACCTACAAGCAAACAGGCCAGAGCCGTATTCCTTATATGTATAATATGTATTCTTATAAACATATTAATATGCATAAAAATATTATGATAAAATGTTTAAAATAGAAACAATATTTTACCTACAAGCAAACAGGCCAGAGCCGTATTCCTTATATGTATAATATGTATTCTTATAAACATATTAATATGCATAAAAATATTATGATAAAATGTTTAAAAAACTTAAAATATTGTAAAAAAACATACAAGTCTTTAATCATATGATTCGCTTACTCGAAAAATACCAATAAGAAATTATTTAGGGACGTGAAAAAATCTACGAGAGTCACTCCATGGCACAGGATTTATGGTTCGGAGGAAAAAAACTCCTGCCTGAAAGTATGAAAACAGTCTCCAAATATGACCTTATTTCAAAATATGTTAAAACAATATTTATCTGATCTAAACAAAAAGCAATTTGTCCAAAAAATAACTCGAGATGATGAAATACAAAATAAAAAGACATCAATTCATCTACCAACAAAAAACGTTGACAAGCGACAGTATTAAGTCTAATTAAACCAAACCCAGTATTTAGCCCCAAAGTTATAAATGGCTAAGAGGGTGAGTTCACATTCTTGTCTCATACCCTTCGTTCCACCCTTAAACAAGCTTTGCTAACCTTGGGGCAAATCAAAATCTGGACGCCTGAATCTGAGCCAGATTTTTCTTATATTTTTTTCATCTCAATTAAGTAGAAATGAAAAACATTAAACAATAAAACTTATATTATATTACGTCTAATTGAAATTTGGTTTCATTCGTAGTAAAAAGAAATTAATATTTTAATTTTACATAGTAAAGTTCGTTAAAGGTTTCAAAATAAATGAAGTGAAATCTAAGGTTATGATGGTTCGAAAAAAAGGTGTGGCTAAATGTGTTTACGATGTATGGGGTTAACTAGGAACAGGAGTAATGTTTTCAGGGCAGTATAGTTAGTGTGATGGGCGAGTTAAAAGGAACATTTAAAGAAAGGTAGCAACAGGAAAGAAGATAAGCGGAGTATTTAAAATAATATACAACTATCGCGCTAAATTAAAAATACCAAAAATATATTACATGATAATGCGAATTAATCAATGGAATCGCCAACATTTATTTTATTTTTCACATAATGCAACGCTGTTAAGTTGATTTTGATAGTTTGGCTCCAAAAAATATAACCTCTAATTCAGTGTTTATCAGATGCTCATTTCAGTGTTATTTTGAACGTTTTGAGTTTTTTTTTTTAATAATTTGTCTTTAAAAAAATAATACTGAAGTTTTTGAGTATTTTTGTGTAGGGCTTGTACCATGGATATCACTACAAAGAAAAAACTGTTGCGTTTAATAAATTCACTTCATTGTCACAGCGGGATATTGCAAGAGAATATGGTGGGAGTCAGGGAGCAGTTAGCCAGATCATATTGCAGAAAAGGGAGACAGACTCAGTTGAAGGAAAACGAATAGAAAAATGAAAAGGAAAAGGGACACGACCCCCTACCCTTGAATGAAATTTTATGATAGCAAACAATCGCAAATTGCGCCCCAGAAAAAAAGTTATGAACTTCAAAAAGATTTAGCATACGCTGGTGTGACTATTTATCATATGACTCAACTATACGTAGTAAACTGTTAGAATCCAGAAGAATGGGCATTCAATCAGAGAAGACGCAACTCTTGACTAATGGTATGAAAATACAGTCTAACTTGGGCCAGAAAATATGCTTGCTGGACTACGGATAACTGGAGGATAGTCTTTTTTTCAGGTGAGACTCACTTTTCAGTACAAGCACTTCGAACACAATTCGTCACGGGTTGGGGATTGTGGGTGGAAAGAGGCAGGAGACAACTTCAGCCAATCCCCAACCCGAATGTTAACCGTTAGAAATGTGTATGTCGGTACCAGTTCGAACAGAATTCAGTCTGGTTTGTGCTCGCCTGATGATGAGATGAAAACCTTGAGACCGGTAGGGTTATACCGTTACATAAAGTGGAATAAACAGTGTTTGATAAAACAATTTACAATATATTTTAACCTCCACAATATTAATTCCTTAACTATAAATAATAGATTATGAATACTGTACTTATATTTTGTGAAACCTCTTGTAGCGTATTTTTTTAACAATTTCATTAAATTAAAATGTCAATAAAATGATAATCAGATAAACCAAGGTTTTTTTAAATTGATGTAATAAAAATAAAATTTAGGTTTGTTATTCACTTCATTTTAACCATTATAGTAGGTTAAATGTTTCAAAATTACGAGGCATATCCAGAAAGTAAGTGTACTGATTTTTTGTAGGTTACAATTTTTTTTATTTAAACAAAAAAATTACGTGGTTACCGTAGTACATATGTAAGCTATTTTTCGACATAGTCGCCATTCCTCTCAATGCAGGTGGTGAAGCGGGGTATCAACTTTTTGATGCCTTCCTCGAAGTAGTTTCCCACCAACCCCTCCGTCCACTTCTCCACCTCCTCCTTTACCTCCTCGTCGGTTGAAAACCTTTTTCCACCCATGTGCAGCTTCAGGGAGGTAAAGAGATAGTAATCTGAAGGTGCTAGGTCAGGGGAATGCGCGGGATGGTTCAGGACATCCCATTTAAACGAGGCGAGCAGTTCCTTCATGGCATTGGCCGTGTGTGGTCTGGCATTGTCGTGCAGCAGGCAGACTCCCTTTGTCAGCATGCCTCTCCTCTTGTTCTGAATCGCCCTCCGCATTTTTTTTAGGGTCTCACAGTATCTTACAGAGTTGATGGTCTCCCCTTGAGGCATATATTCAATTAAAATTATGCCTTGACAGTCCCAAAACACGGATGCCATGATTTTCTTGGCTGAAATTGTGGTTTTGAACTTTTTGGCGGAGGGTGAAGAGGTGTGACAGGACCGTTTTTAAACTCGCGACACCACTTGTACACACTCGTACGATTCATAGCTTTATCACCATATGCAGTTTTCACCTCATTATAAACCTCAACCGGAGGTTTTCCCTTCCAAACGAGATAACGGATGACGCCGCGTATTTCGCACTTGGCGGGAGATTGGATTGACATTTTTCACGAAACGTGTTGTCGCGTCGACACTTCTCAACGTACTGACCTCGAACCGGTCTCGTTGCGGAGGGGAAGGGTCAGGCTACACGGAAGTGTAGCCAACATGTCGAAAATAAAATCCATCCGGTCGTGAGAGCCTCAGTACACTTACTTTCTGGATACGCATAGTATATTAGAGGTATTAAGCGACATACAACGACTAACGAAATCTGAAAGCTCGATTAACGGGGCTCAGGTTAATATTATCTCCCTATGTTGTTCCTGGTAACGGCTCTTCAACATGCCCACATTACTAACTTAGATATGTTGAAACATACGAATAAATTAATGATTTTAAGATAAAAATTAAATTCTTATCCAAGTTGATATAAAAAATAATATTTATTTATTTAATTCTGTGTTCGTTTACTTTTGCAATGATTTAAATTACATACGTCATCACGCGTTTTTTTTTGAGAAAAATCTGAAATCGAACCTAAAGTCCTGGAATGAAAATCAAGCCTGTTACCAACTATGCTAGAAATGTCAATAATGTTATACTACAGTATTTCCGTGACCTCGTTGGCCCTATTTTCTAGCCTGAGGGTGGCGGATTCGATTACTACCCAGATATTTTTCAAAAAGGATTCCTGTCAGGTTTTCATTAAAGGCCTTTTAAACATATTTCTGGTTGGTTGGAAGAGATTGCAACATAACCCGCCCAAAAATACCACATTGATTTTGTATTATATAAATAAAGTGTAATTCAATATAATACGATTCTAGTCAGCACCACATTCATACACTTCGTCATGCACAATCTTTAATTATTTATACTACTCAATTATCTTCTTACAAAATCTTGTCCACTTGATCTAGCTACGCTGTCCTCGGTCTACTCCGTCCACGCATACCTTACGCTTATGATTTGCATATTCGCTTGGTAATTTTTTTATTTTTCGTCTCTCCACATGCCTAAACCCTCTTTGCGCTCCTTTTTTTATCTTACTTAAACATCCATTTTATCCATGTATTGATTTCTGATGTCATAATTCCACCTTCTTTCATACATTGTGACTCCACATTTTTTTCTTAGTGCACGCATCTTAACAGCATCAATCTTATTTTTATCCTTTTTCTGCCAAGGCTACAACGTAAGTGGATCGTTGTATTATTGTAATGTAATAAATACAACGATCGATTTCGTCAACCGAATTCTTTTCTAAAACGTTATGAATTCAGATGACCTATAAAAGTGAATTTTACTAGCGAAAAAAATGGGGAACGAGCACTTACTTTTGCAATAAAAACATGAATGTTTTGATATTCATACAGCAAAATTTGTAAAGCTTTATTCATGTGCTTTATACATGGCATATTCGAAGCCTTTTCAATGTTTCCATACTAAAGAAGTCCTTATTCTGTAGCCTTATTTTTTTCTCACGGGATATGAACTATTATCATAGTCTAGAAAGATGTTATTCTTGTGTATTTACTTTTGCCGAAAATATGCTTTCTTATTCTGTGTCCCTTACATTTATTGAAAATCTCTGGGGAAATCATGTTTGCGTTTTATGTCTTTTATTATAACGTGTCAGGGAAAACTTGTTCATGTGTGAAAAAATAACTTCAACAAAATCGTCAAAACATTTACAAACTTAGATAAAAAAATATATATTTGAACATATTATATTATATTTATCTCATAATCTAAACTAACAACAAAAGTGAAAGTTCGCTAAATATTGACAAACTTTAAATAAACGAAAAATTTAATTTTGTAAGCCCTACTTTTACAAAATAAAAATGTCGCTTTTTTAACATTACTCAAAATACTATGATGAAATAAATGTATTGTCTGAAACGTAGTTTTATATTTCCCGGATAGATGTCGTTAGTGAAAAAATATTGTTGTTTGCTTCATTCCAAACATCTATTTATTTTGTTCTAAATGGCAACAGTTTAGTGCACTTCATTTGTCATTATTAACACAAATTGCTTGAGCTTTTTTTCGAAGATGGAACAAAATAATTGTCCATATTTTGATGTTTTTTTACTACCGCAAAGGAAAAAATGCGATACAAACCAACAAAAAGATCTGTACGATTTTAACATTTGACACACACGATGCAGTAATAATTCGTTTATGTCAAATGTTGTGTGAAGTATTCCCTGAAGGTGATATAAAAATTCAAGTAAAAGTCCGCTCTGGAAGGTCGATTTTCACTGATGAAGACCAAATAAAAGTTTTACTCGATAATAACTAACGTTCTTGGACACGAAAAATTGCTAAGACGCTGAAAATATCTTTAACCACCGTTCACGACCGTTTGATGCAATCTTAATTCTCAAAATATAATATTGCTTTCCGTTCAATCCAATAAATAAATAAGTCGTATTTTGAATGCCTTTCTCTAAATATAGAGATTCAACGAAAATAAAAGTGTATATTTTGTTCACATTCATGTTTTTTTCTCCCTCGATTAATATTTTAATCAATTATCTTTCGTTGTTTTAAGAGTCTTACATTTTGTTTGTTAGTTAAATTTTACTCTCGTAGCCTGTATCAGCTGTTAAAAATGACCTCGGGATTATTTTAATTTAACTTCATCTGACAGACCTATCTACATCATAGGGCATAATAATCACGATACCTGTATAGGTATCAGTGCTACAGGGCTGGTTCTCTTGGTCTAGTGAAAAGTGGACTTGCTATACATTTTGGACAAGCAGATTTGATATGACTTCCAGACCTCATTTCATTTGAATCAAATTAGTAACTCGTTTGATCTATTTCTGTTTTTTTATTACAAATTCATTGCATAACTTGCCGAGTTTATTAAAATACAGAAATATCTTTCGAGCAACCAGAAATGTATTAAAGAGACCTCAAGTTAAAACTACAAAAAAAAAACTTTTTCCAAACAGGAATCAAATTTATAACCATCGAGTTGGAAGACAATCCTCATTTTTATGTAAATTCAAATATGTTCTGCAAACACAAAATTCATGTATTGATTTAACTTATTACGTTTGCAAGTTCTGCCAATGACCAAATTAATTTACATGTTTTTCGGTCACCATTTGCATTTTTCGGTCACCATTTTTCGGTCATCAGGATCTGTCTCTATCTTTATTTTGAATCACGGATAAAGCTAATAAAATTTGTGTCGTACCTTAGTTGTATATTGTACAGTCTAGTGGGTTTGTTATCATGTGACAATCTCTTCCAACTAACCAAAAGGTTAATAAAAAGGCCGTATGCACAAACAAGACGGGAACCCCTTTTTAAAATAGTTGAATACCAACAAGATTCAAACCCGCAGCCCCGGAGTGGAGACTTGGCCAACTTCGTAAGATGACTGAAGACAATCAGTCATCTTATAAAGTTGGCCAATGTAGTTGTCCGTCATAAGTATCTAAGTTTTCAACTCAATAGTAACAAACAATAAACAACGTATGGTAAAACCCTTGTTAAGTGAGCTTCTATCAAATAACTGCTAAAAAATAATTTTATAATTGCTGGTCAAAAATATAACTATCAAATAACGACATCTTATGACCTTAACATCGTATTAATTATGTATTTTCGATATAACGTGCGTTCACAGCGAGCTTGAAATATTAATACCGCCCATATTTCCAATAATACAAATTGCGAAGAAAACAGGAAAATTCCGACCGAATATCGAAAGAATGTATCCGCATAGCGTGATCGCTCTACAAAACCTCTCTATAATCGTGGCAATAAAAATGTTATAAGCGTGTGTTAGGAACAAGTCATAATATAAAGCGATATAAATATTCCGAAGCTAAAGCCAAGCCGATGGAAGTGTTTGTCTAATGGACGCCACTTCCTCTGGCTGACGTCGCTAAAGCTGGCGTCGCGACATTACAAACAATATTGACCCTTACTATCAGGTATCGCTGTTACGCGTTGCAAATTTTATTTTGTTGCTAAAAAATACAATCTTTGAAGCTTCTTTGGTAAGTCACATGTTTTTCAACCCGGGGGACACGGATTCGATATCAATTAGAACCCTTTATTAAAAAAAAAAAGAATTCCACGGGTGTTTCTCTACATGATTTATTAACACCTGTCCAGTTAGCTAAAAATGTTTGCCACATGACAATTAGCCCAAAAAAGAGCAATGCAACAACAATACTTAAAATGAATTAAAAAATCTGTATGTTTCAAGTATAAATGTCGCTATCAATACAAATCAAAGTTGGCAAAGAACATCGGACCTCGATCTTGGAGGATCGATGTTTTTTTCCGGAGTGACGCAATACGAAAAAAGCTTTACAAGTTATGTTTTTACATTATTTTTTTATAGTATTAAGCTTCTGTTGACAAACATTGATTTGCTTTATTTATAGATTTAATGAGTAACCTTAGTTTGATATGATAAATCGATACGCAGAGATCTGTTCTCTCTGTTTTTTTTCCTTATAAGGGAAAATGCTTGGCTGTTACAAAAATAACGTTATTTAAGGAGGAAGCTTTAAAAGTGATTTTGTTTCTGTTTCCGGGATATAAACTGCTGCTTCACACGAATCAGATACCACCTTGCGAACATTTCAAATTTTCAAAAATTGGTATATATTCTGATTCTCCATGTGGTCTTTATGATATTTTAGGTATTTTTTTTAGTTACTAGTACGAGAAACGATTCACTATCTTGATTTTTTTCATATATTGGTATCACGGATAAAGAATATGCCTATACTTTGACAAACAAAGCATGTTCAACCGGTCGATCCCTATCTTTTATTTTTCTCAGTCAGAAACTCATATTTTAAATAAAATTAAACATGATATTTGGCCCCGATTAACGTTATATTGGGATATAACTGGTTTTAATAAGACCTCTAGTTATAAACCAATCTAGCAATCAAACATTGGAAACCATGGTTTAATGATAATGAACAAAAGGGAAAAAATGAAAAAAAAAAAAAACAAAAACAAAAAAACATCAGTCATGTGTCGCTTGCGGTTGAACCATTGCGTGGTAGCTAGTCACATTTACGGAATAGATATGTTAATGTGGAAGATCCTGGCTGCGAGTGTGGTTTGGGTGATTAGACTATAGAGCATGTGTTTTGCAATTGTTCTTACGTGACAGATTTCATTTACTAAATATCGTATTTTTGTCGCGTTTCTTCTTTTTTCGATGAACTTTTAGACTCATAATTGTAATTTTTTTTTAATTTAATCAGTTGAAGATTTATATTGTCTTAAATGGTTGCTTTTTTAATTAAATTAATTATATTGACTTTTATATTAGCATTTTTGACTTTGATAGGGTGCCACAAATCTTTCTAGTGTGGGTGGAGTGCCTATTTAAAAAATGAGGGAAACACCTGCTTTGGATCTCATAATTAATTACTCGATATGAAGTGTATCTAAATATTTGTCGCTGATTTTTTTATAAAGGTTTGTCATTCTTTTCTCTTTCAGACTTTGAGTTATTTGAACGTGCAACGTTTTTCGAGGTCTCTTTAGAGAGTATCGTATCATCTATAAACAACTTGTTAAACTTTTTTTGTAAAAAACTTTGACAAGTAGTTTAGATGACATCAGAAGCTTAAAATGTATTTCACCATATACGAGTATTCTTCAACGTAACTGAACCACTCGAAATCTTCTTCTATCTCCATCTGAAATCCTGCATCTTATTTCTATCCGCATTATTTCCCAATGTACTCATTCTTTCTTCTATAATAAATTATATTCCCTCACATTTGATGTTATACTCTCTTTCGTACCGCATTTATCTACTTTGTCACACTTTCACTTACACTGTCAAACATTTTAAAAGAGGTTCAATGTATGTGAAGAATCAAACCAGTCTTTATAAAGTCAGGTAGAAGATGAATTTAGATGAAAACCGTATGTTTATTTAAGGCTTCTAATATTAATCACATTTAGTTCCAATAATCAATAAGTTTTACCCATGTAAATTCAGTAATCATTTGAAATTTGGCATTTGTAATAATTGGAAACTTAATACAGTAGAGTAAACGTAAATAATCATCAATTTATTATAATTATTCAACTTTTGGTCATATATTATAATAGACTTTAAGGGTATTTTTTCTGATGTATACTGTCAGCTATCTCTCTGTCTTTTTGGGAGTCTACATGGTGGTCGGCTTCCTATGGGGTAACCATTGAAACTATGGTATGATATATGAGTAATCCGAGCTACATTTTGGTTTCTTTGAACGTGATCTTACCAACTTAGTAACTGAATGAAACTTAGTAGATCTTACCAACTTAGTATTCACTGCCTTCCCAATCTTAAGATGTCTTCGATTTCACACATTCTTCTTTTTTTATTCTCTGTTGAAGTACCTGTATTAATTTCTTGATAATAAAGAGTTAATTTGTTTCATCTGCCAATACAAAGATTTTTTACCATAGTCTTATTTCCTTTTATTTTGTTGCGAACATATTTTTCATCCTCACATGTACGGGTTTTTGACTTGAAGCCATAAAATTGATTTTATCCGGGCATTTCTTTAAATAATTTTCATAATTTTTTTTTAACTGGGGCAAGAGCCGTAAGCATTGATTAAAAATTGTGAAGATATGTATTCTTACTTTGCATTCACTAATCTAGAACATAGATACTGATAAAAACAGATTATGAAGCAAATACTGCTTTTTTTTATCTTTTGCCCAAATGCTGGAATAAATAATAATTATCAACATTATTATTTGTATTATTAAAAAAAAATGCTATTTAGATTTACTTTAAAATATTCTGTAGCTATGATAAAAAGTGATTATTTAAAAAATACTTTATTAATGTTGCCATTAAATTCAATTGACCTTTTTAACAGTGTATCCAAATTGACCGAGCTAGGTTTTAGCTTCCTCATGACGTTATCTTGTGTTAGTCTTAAACCTGCCTTGCCGTGTTCTTAATTCAGTTTTATCAAGATACGAGTACATCACCCCAAGTTGTGAAAACCACTTAATGCGCTAATTTATCGCGATTGTTTTCAGTTTGTTTCCCTTCTTACTATTTATTGGATGGGCCTATTAAATTGCCTACCTTTTGAATGTTTCTTCATCAACACTGTTTTTTATGTGTGTTTGAAAAGTTTAATCGATATTTATTTCATGATTTTTATCTCTGTACTCACAGCAATAACATGTTATATTACCCAATGAGTCATTAATGAAAATTGATGTATGCGAGTGAAATGTGCAGTAAAAAAATGAATGAAAGAAACCGAAGAAATGCAGTGGAAATGCGTGTATTGAATGCAGACAGAATAAGAAATGTTATTTCAATCGATAAATGTAATCTTAAAACTATTATGTTTATCATAGTGAAAAAGATCACGTTGATGTTGTTTGGACACTTTGAACGGATGAGTAATGAAAGACTGACTTAACAAATTTATAATACATGCATAAGTAGGAGTGGTGGTAAACAATGACCGAAAAATGTGATAAGAACCAGTAAGGGTAAGAAAAACAAAAGGAGCTGCATAATAAAGTATATGCATCTGGAAGAGGCAAAGGAAATGTACCGTGATAATGTATGTTTGAGTAATGAGTCATTTACATTTTTTTTTTATTTATTTAAAGTTTGATATTATTTTAAGTATAATTAAACTTAATCGCCTTATTTTTCCTCGTAGAATCTCTAATATTCGGTGGTTCACAAACATCAAGTTATTTTGATTTTAAATCCAGTAGCTCTGAACGAAATATGTGGTATTCCGATGAAACCTCACTCGGCAGTGTTTCCGCTTGGAGATACGTATTCTTCTTGCATTTTGCTTTCTGAGTATTTCCCTCAATATCAATGACAGAAACTCATATGTCGTCCTTCATTGTATGTCGAAAATTCTAGTTTCTTTTCTTTGTTGTTTATAGTTAAGGCATTAACGTTGTGGATGTTTAAAGACATTGTAATTTAAAAATAAATTACAATTTCTTTTCTTTATGTTTAATAAAACGTTTCTTTATCTTTTCAATCCGTTTCACGACATCGTACAAAACTTTGTCTAGTAATAAGAATATCAGCTCTCTTTGGTTGCAGCAAATTTCAAAAGCTTTTAGTTTCTTTGAGATGGCTTGAGTGAATTTCAATGCTTCAAATAATAAGAGCTGCACGTAAGTTTAGATTCAATGCTTTGTGCAGAACAACCTTTTTACGGTCTCCACTCTTATCTCTCACGACTTTTACCAGCATCCCACATATTTATGATGTTGGGCTTGCACACTTTGTACCAGCATCCCACATATTTATGATGTTGGGCTTGCACACTTTGTACCAGCATCCCACATATTTATGATGTTGGGCTTGCACACTTTGTACCAGCATCCCACATATTTATGATGTTGGGCTTGCACACTTTGTACCAGCATCCCACATATTTATGATGTTGAGCTTGCACACTTTGTACCAGCATCCCACATATTTATGATGTTGGGCTTGCACACTTTGTACCAGCATCCCACATATTTATGATGTTGGGCTTGCACACTTTGTACCAGCATCCCACATATTTATGATGTTGGGCTTGCACACTTTGTACCAGCATCCCACATATTTATGATGTTGAGCTTGCACACTTTGTACCAGCATCCCACATATTTATGATGTTGGGCTTGCACACTTTGTACCAGCATCCCACATATTTATGATGTTGAGCTTGCACACTTTGTACCAGCATCCCACATATTTATGATGTTGGGCTTGCACACTTTGTACCAGCATCCCACATATTTATGATGTTGGGCTTGCACACTTTGTACCAGCATCCCACATATTTATGATGTTGGGCTTGCACACTTTGTACCAGCATCCCACATATTTATGATGTTGAGCTTGCACACTTTGTACCAGCATCCCATATATTTATGATGTTGGGCTTGCACACTTTGTACCAGCATCCCACATATTTATTATGTTGAGCTTGCACACTTTGTACCAGCATCCCACATATTTATGATGCTGGGCTTGCACACTTTGATAAAAAAAATTATGTACCAATCGTATTTTTTAAATTAAACTAAGCTTTTAAAAGAACCACTCTAGTTACAAAATGAAATTTAATTAACAAGTCAAATTAAGGAAAATAAAATCTCGTTCATTTTTTTCTTATTACAACTGTTTAAAAAAACTGTGTCAGATTTCCAGCATCAATCACTCTTGAGATCATAAGAATTGGGTGGACCAAGGACAATTTGTAAAAATGGGGAATATTACATAATTATATGCCTTCTGCTTGAGGAGCAGTCTACACGCATAAGAGGAAGAAAAAGAAGATCACAGTCCGATCAAAGGCGGCACTGAACTCGACTCAACTGTCAGGATACTCATTTATTCATGAATGTTGTGTAACCTAGACATACGCTTTCTACCGAGTCCCTATCAACTATCGATTTAGTTCATCTGTTCTATAAAAAATGCCACTTTTATGAGAATAAAAAATCGCAAAAAGTATTTATTTCCCAATGAAAAACGTTTAATTTATTTTTTATGACTCGATAAATGCCCACAATTGTAACACCGTTATAGACAGAATATATTAAGAAAAAAAATGGAAAAAATAAAAGTTATTTTCGTAACATTTTCTCAACTAAACATAAATACACACACCATAGTCCAGTTAGGGTGGGATGAGAGGAAAAACATAGACACCTTTATATCCCTGCACCCATAGCTCTCGTTTCGTCTACAGCCATACATGTTCTTATTATATGTTTCTCATACTACCTTTCCCTCAGATCAAATTTCTTCTTTCACGTTTTTTTCGGTCTACCCCTTCCTCACTCCTTATTCATTTCAGACATACTATATATTAGTATCATTAGTATTTTACAACCATGGAAAAATTTAGTTCTTAATTCTGTCCATAGCATCTATCTCTAACAAACAGTTATCATTTACCTCATCATTTCTTACTCTATCAAAGCTTTTTATAAGCAGATTACAAGGCGCTAGAACTAAACAAATCACGTGTAGTCGTATCATTTTACAAAAATAATAAATTACATATTTTTAGTTTCGCTATTTACATCTATAAGCCACAAAACAATAAACTCGTAAATGAATATTTATTACAAGGCGAATCAAATAAACAACTTCGCTTTTATCTTTCTCGTTTACAATAATAATTAATAAAAATATTTTTATTTTCGCCGTTCACATGTGTAAGCCACGAAACAACGTACTCGTAAATACATATCGTAACACCAAACTTAACATTTATTACAGGTTACTATATACAAATTGCTATCTTTCAAATCAATGGTAGATAAATATCAATCTATCCTGATTAAAAAAAAGGCTGCGAGCGGTGTCGACCTGTTCCGCGTTGGCATTCAATGTGGTTTTTATTGGGACCGGAACAGCCCGTGGGTGAAGCGGGATCAATAATGCCGACATATCACCATTAAGCCGGACCTAGAGGGACGGGGCTTCGCCATCTGCCATGCCGCTATACTTATCGCCACGCAGGCGTTTCTTCGCTGGAATACTCCAGCAGGATTGAAATTCAATAAAAATATATTTTTAAAACTTTAAACGCATGGATAAAATGTTATTAGTAAGATGCAGCATAAAGCATAAAGATTTAGATTAAGTGTTACCAACTTATGATTCTTGGAACCCTAGGGTTCCGCATTTGAAATTTGGGTGTCCGCAATAAAATTTGTTAATTAACTGTACTACTTTTTGTATAGAAAATAATGAGTAAATTAAACAGAGATAATTTGTTAATATACAATCATTGAAATTATGCGATAAACATTAATTCATTTTACGACATTTTGAATTTTTCATTGCTTTTATTTTTTTAATTATAATTTCGGAAAAAATAGGGTATTGTATTATATTACACTTCCTTTATACACAGTACAAATTTCTCTAGTTTATCGCAACTTGGTATTGTTTTTTCAACTACCAGTTATGCACTAGAATGCCTTATGGGATAAACTAGCCTGAAACCCTTTTTTCAGGACCAAAACACCAGGTTAAAGAGGTGGATAAATGTTTCCGGACACCAGTAAGAAGAGACTGGAACCCTTTTTCCAGACCCAAAATACTGGGTTAAGGATATATATTCTATGGTATCATCTAGAAGTTCGGAATCTTGAAATAAACGCAAAATATACTTTAAAAAATAAGTTGTTAAAAAAATATTTAAATATAACACAGAGATAAAACAATATAACTTAGTTACAAAATGGTACGGTTTAAAAAAGGCAGAACATAATAAATATATTCATATTAGCTTGAACAATTTATTTTTCTGATTCCTTCGGCGAATCGTTCATTAGAAAGAAGTTTATAGTGGCAACAGTTCCCATGAAAAAATAGACACAAGTCCGCAAGCTTTGTACACAGCACAAAGTAAACTATTCTTATGTTACATTAATGTTTGCAAATTAAAGTATTGTAGGTCACGCGAAATATTGATTTTGATTAAAAAATATTGTATGTGTTAAAGATACTATTAGGTCTTTAATATATCGTCGAAAACGTATCTCTCATCGTGTGTGAATTTTTTTTAATTTATCTATTTTCAAGAGGTAATGAAATTTTATGTTTAACTATTAATTTTACTTAGCCCTTTAACAGGCCAACATTTTATTCACTGCTCTTTCACCTCCTCAAAAATATTGTTGAATTCCTTAATGACATTATAAATCATTTAAACCATCACTGCTGCTTGTTGTAGAGTACCATCACTGCTGTTTGTTGTAGAGTACTATCACTGCTGTTTGTTGTAGAGTACCATCACTGCTGTTTGAAAAAATAAACCGTGAATTAGTTAATAAATTTCATAAAATTTCTGGATTTTAGAATCTAAAGTTGAAATTCAGAGCTCGGCTCCGAACTCAAGAAAACTAGTCGAATTCTAGAGCTCTTATCGTATACAGTCAAAATAAATTGAAAAAACTTCTAATATTCTATTACTGTCGCTTAATTTTGCATAAATCTCTTATTCTTCTCTGCAATTCTATAGACTTTACCATCATTAAAAATGCATTTGTCTTTTCGAAAGCACGTCTCGATGCATATCTCAAGTCTCGATTTTCCCTTGTCCAATTAGTCCAAACGTGTCACGCTCGTGTTCTCGAAGCCAAACTAAAGATAAACTAGACGGAACACAAAGACAGAAACGTAGATATAACGATACAACACAATTATATTTATACACTATAGCTTATTACTTCTTCCTCTTCTAATGCTCATATTATCTGACGCAATTTTTTTTTCATTTACTTCAATATTGATTGAAAGATCATTTAATTAACAGTTAAAATATAATCTAACGGGGTGTAGCGTTAGTACCAAATGTCAATCGGGCACTAAAACATGTATACGACCTCCGTGGCCTAGTTGGTATTTTAAGATGCTTGTCTCCAAACCATGAGGTTAAGGGTTCGTTTCTCGTTGGAACCTAGATTATTTCAAAAATGATTCCAGTCTGGTTTTCACTTAAGGCCTTTTTAATATCTTTCTGATTGATTGGAAGATATTGTCACATAGCTATAAGCCAACCAAGTTGTACTGTACTATATACAACGAATGTGTAATACAGTATCAAAATCTGCTAAGATAATAGTCCATAATAGTCTTTTGGTACCAACTTTGATGTACTCGTATATGAATGAAACTTAGCCGTGGAAAACGACTGACAGGAGCTGAATTAATGTTGTAGAAATGCGAACATTGATAAGAAAATACGATGGGAAAATGTATGACAGAATACGAAAGTGATTAGGTATTAATATGAATGTGTAAAGCTGATGAAGAAGAGCACACTGAGATGGTTTGGGCATGTGAAACAAATGAAAGAAGAAAGACTTATAAAAAAATTGTTTAAATGTGAGAGGAAAACTTGTGAGGGAAAACCAAGGAAAGTATCGTTGGATCATGTGAACGATATTTAAAAAGAATCAAATATGGGAATTATTATAAATGTATGTATAATTGAATTTTTTCAGAAGTCCATTTAAAGGCGCTAATACCAAAAAATCAAATGATATGGATGGTCGAAATAAGAGTTTAAAAAAAATTATATGAATTGAATTATTTAACTAATCCTTAAGCAGTCAGAGATATGTGGACATATAAACAAATGAAATGGAAACGTGTAAAAAAATTAAACTTATTTTTATTATTAGGCGATGCTTTTCACTTAAAATTGGTTCCGTATAATCCAAATATTAATAAAACGCTCGACTTTTTATTGTTATTTATGAAAATCTCAATTTTTAAAACATAAATCTACATTTGAGTGGAATTTAACTCGCGTATTCAGAAATAATACTTTTTAAGAACGATAAAATAGGAACTTAGCGACTGTGACAAGTAGATAGGGAGTTTGAAACGAAGGTTCATTAGATTACTTCAGCTGAATGACTATGCGAGTTTGAATAACAAAAAGTTATTCATCTTCGCATAGTCATTTCAATCTTTAGATACTGCAATGTACGAAAGGAATACATTCGGCTTTTGAAAGAGTAATCATACTTCATTCATTTCAAAAAGTTCTACCAAAAAGGGGGGAACTCATGCAACAACATATGTTAAAAGTAGTATGTATACAATTTGTAAAAGAGTCTTTCTGGCATTTATTTTAAGATGTTTACTTTGTCGGTGGTCGTGATCTAACGATTAGCATTCCTACTTAGTAAGTGGGCGTCCCATGTTCGATGGCTGGTGGATTCACTTAAGGACTGGTTTATCTTTTTCTATAGCTTAAACGCTGAGTATCAAAGATTCTAAGTGCTATAAAATAGAAAAAAAAAAAACACTTTTTAAATATATATAGAACGGAAGGCTGCCGTAGATTACATTATACCATTTGTCTTAAAACTTTGACCTTCAGTAAAGACAGGGTGCTTGCTGGAGTGCAACAGCTTATACATAATTCACCAATATACGTATACACGTCTTCCATCCAGTGACAGTCATACGGGATCACTAGAGATAGCCTATGTTCACATGTTGAATTCAAAATTATACTAACTGTCCTTTTCATTAAAACTCGATTTTTATACTGTAATCAAATCCCTTAGCGGAAAAAACAAGTATAAATAAAATCGTATACAAAAAAAATCCCTTTCGATGTTAATGAAACAGTTTATTTTTTAAATATAAAATCTCACCCGCCCTTTAGATAATTTCCAATTAATAAATAACATTACAAGTAAACAACTTAATCTTATGGGCAATACACTCATATTTATACAAATACCGATTATAATAAAACACAGAATTCTCAAATTTCTTTTTGATGAGTGGGACAACGCATCATTTACTTTTTAGTAACATTTTTTTTCATTTTGATATCTATTTGATTTACAAACTTAGATAAAAATCTTACCATCTTCCTACAATTTCAACAGAATCAATTTCAATGGCCCCTTTCACACGCAAGCTGTTATCTCAATTTCATTGGAATGATTGATTACCCACAATTTCTCTCGGATCAGTCTTCGCATTTCACATCGTCACCTAGAATCCTTTACTTGTGTAACAATTGTTTGACTACTTGAATTATATATTGGAGATTTGTTAACAAAAAATAGCAAAGAAACTTTATATATCTTACATTGTTTTTTTTTCCTCTTTATCTAATATTTATTCTATGAGAACTAATTTCCGATAAACAAGAATTCCTTAAATCTAAAGGTACTTATCTGTATCGACGAATATTCATTCAATTCACGATACAATGTTTTTATAAAAGTGTGTATTCATATCACTGCTTTGTTTAAATTGAAATAAGATGACATGAAAACTTCTTTTCCTATGGTCGTCTAACTGGAGGACAACTTGTTCTTGCCGGCAGACAACTAGAAACTTCACATTCACATATGGAGTTCCCAGTTGCCAAAGTTCCTTTAGTTAATTCAAAGTGTATATTTCACATAGCTTCGCGGCATGATACGTTATCAGGACCTTTCATCAGTCACACAACAGAAAGCCAATGGACCCACATTGGCGCTTATAGCATATTGTTCGATTGTTTAACATACATAACGAATTTCTCAGTAAATAAAATCCTCCTGGTTTCGACGATCGCCCGAATTCAAAGCTCCTTTAATTATTTCAAAACAGTACGTCAGTCTACTTGCTGACCTTAGAGCATAGTATGTGTCGGGACATACGATAGGGTAGTGTTATATTTTTATATTCATCATAACATATATTTCTCTAATGCCATTTTAGAGACAAAAAAAATCCATAAGCAGTTCCATTATCATGCACGATTACAATAGCCTTGTACAAAAAATTCTGAAAGCTTCCATATTGTGAGCTCTAAAATACTCTAGAAGCAGTTCAAGCGATAAAACTAGCCACTCTGAAAAACTAACCATAACTGTTGTCTATAACACTGAAAATTAATCCCTTACCTCTAATTGTTGTCTATAACACTGAAAATGAATCCCTTTCCTCTAACTGTTGTCTATAACACTGAAAATGAATCCCTTTCCTCTGACTGTTGTCTATAACACTGAAAATGAATCCCTTTCTTCTAACTGTTGTCTATAACACTGAAAATGAATCCCTTTCCTCTAACTGTGGTCTATAACACTGAAAATGAATCCCTTTCTTCTAACTGTTGTCTATAACACTGAAAATGAATCCCTTTCCTCTAACTGTGGTCTATAACACTGAAAATGAATCCCTTCCCTCTAACTTGTCGATAACACTGAAAATGAATCCCTTTCCTCTAACTGTTGTTTATAACACTGAAAATGAATCCCTTTCCTCTACTTCAACCATTATTGTTTGGAGATTGGTAATTAATTAGTTTATTTTACTTGAATATATTTTTGATACATTTATCATGAATCAAAACAACTTAATATATCCAAGATGATCTAGTTGGTTGAAAGAAATCGCTGTACTCATATAGCAATAAGCCTGCCAGCTGTACCATGTTTACCATGTAAACAAAATAATTAACTATTATAACTTAGCAACGTCCCTGTCCATTGTCATTTCTGACAACATATACTCAAGAACAGGATACCCTCAATCTAGCAAGCTTGACTTCGTTTTCTTTGTCACCGAGATATATTCCCTTTAACCTTGCAATAGGACTCACACGTTGTCATTTAAACTTGCTCATTTACTGTGTTATCGATGACATTATGAACATTATAACAATAAAAGTATTTACATTGTAGTCCAAATTTATTAAAAAAAAATCGTTTATTTCTCAGAAATAAAGCATTCATTGTGTTTTGGTTTTTGAGCTAAGTTAATGGAATATAAAAGTAATCGATCTATTCACTATTTTTATATAAGTGTATCTTATTTCAATCACACTCAAAGATTTTGATAAAAATCACGATAATGGCTTATGTTTTATTCCCAGTCCTTCTTTACACGGAATGCCCTTCCCTTCCGTATTCTTGACATTGTGATCCCATTCATTTCACTTTATTGTAAGAATGCCCTTTTCTCAGATTGCTTTTGTTTTACGACTTGACCTGACCCCGAATATTTCGTGTTTCTTTTTACAATATATTTGACTATATTCACTCTTTTTTCGCATTTCTTCTTTGGCAAGATATTCTGCTTTGAAGTAAGCTTTTATAAGTATTCCAGAACACTTGTGTATTTTGTTTTCGAAAGAAATTTTCCACTTTTCATCCATTTTATATATTAAAATGGCTCTCTGGTCATATTTTTTAAGATAATTATCAAACAGATACGAAAATCGGGCATTATATTTCATTACACTCTTGTTGTATCCAGTATGTATAACCTGACGGGTTAATTACCACGTGGAAATCTCTCCAAAACAACCAAAAAGCAAAAAAAATGCAAGATTCTACAACGAATTGCTTAAATAAAAATAAATAAAAGAAATATGTCAAAGAGATATTAGTGGGAATTGAACCCCAATTTGGAAAAGACGTCGACAAGTATATTTTTTTCTTAAAAATCATTCACAGATTTATGAAAAAAAAAACAACTTTATACGTTCAACAATGATAATATGGTAAACGAATTATTTAAAAAATGACATGTTATCATTTTAAACCATATGTACAAAAAATGTTCCAGAAATAGCTTTGAATAAATATAACTAAATTTAACTTGATTATTTCGAGTTAATTACAAAATATTTTAATTTGTATTGTAGAAATAATGTATCTTAGAAAACTAAATAATTCCAATAATATATCGAAGACACTTACTTCATGAAATAGTTGTTTCAACAACATGATACAATGATCTTCCAAGCAGTACCAGCTCTCGACAAAATGAGCAACTGGTAGGGTTTATTTAGGGCTGGCTATGAACTTGATTGGCTTATCATATTCAGCTTTGAGTTTTCACTGATTTGAATACTACGAAACAATTATCTTAAATATAAAAACTCTTAAAATATTTGAAGAATAGTTTAATATTTATTTTCGCATAAAAAATATTTACCACATACCTACCTGTATTTTTTTAAACGATGTTTTTTTTTCTGAATTCAGTGTATGATATTTGCTTCACAAACGGTATATATGATTATTTCTGTATACGTCGTATATAAAACATACTTTGAAAGACCGGTTATACCTACGATTTTTATCTAGTCGTCACAGTCACTCTTCATGGAATATTTAACCATTATTAGAGCTAAAATTGTTTTTAGTGCTTTTGTTTCTTGAACTCCTTTAACTTAGAACAGCTTGTGGTGTTCTTTCAACATCAAGAGCCCCGCGAAAACCAGAATCGTTCATATTTAAAATCCCACTGTTGGTTGAATTTGGAAACTTGAATATTTCCATGCGGTGAGAGTAAATCGCTCCAACTTAATTATATCCCTTGACGAGGAAAGGGGACGGGTATTAAATAATTTGCCGAGAAGGAAAATCTAAGACAAAACGAAGAGCAATGGGCAAAAAGCTTAAAACGTAACGAATTCGTGCTTAATAAAACTTATTAATTGCTTCGTGCTTCGTGGAATTCTTTACTCTTTCCGCTTTTCATTTTTAAT
Organism: Odontocerum albicorne; assembly: GCA_949825065.1. Lineage (NCBI taxonomy): Eukaryota > Metazoa > Arthropoda > Insecta > Trichoptera > Odontoceridae > Odontocerum > Odontocerum albicorne. Next base: position 3,721,648 of record OX463841.1, read on the forward strand.
TAACATCTTGATTTTCTCGCTATACTTATTGTCGTTCATACACGGGTGAAACGTTACCTGAGACAAACTAAGCAAATTAAGTTTAAAAAATTTGTTATTTACAATAACGAGATATAATAAGAAAAAGTCAAAATATAGATGAATAACTTTGTTCAAATAAATAATGAAGACCGAATGAATTAAATTTGTTTTCCGGAAAGTATTTTCGTATTTTTAGATCAAATTCTAACGAAAAATGGCACCAAAGAACCGTTAACGGTGGTTTTCGATATTTTCAGTATCTCAATAATATTTTGTGTCAACGTTATTTTTGATCAGTCTTGATTTGATCTTCATTAGTAGAAATCAATCTTTGAGGGTCTGGAAGGTCGTATGATCAAGAAAGAATTTTTAAAACCGCATTTGACACACACGATCACTTAATGCATCGTCACCATACACTGTACATGTCTTTTTTTTGGTTTGTGTTGCAACTTTTTCCTTTTTCCATTTCCAGTTATAATGATATAAATTTATCACGTTTGAAATGGAGTAAGCAATAAGCATTTTGTCCTAACGTTATCTATTCGAGAAATTCGAAACTAATTTCCGAGCAACCAAATATTAAAAATATTGTTAAGGAATGTAGAGACGAATCCAAAATCATGCGTGTAAAATTATTATTAATACCACCAAAAAGCATATTAGGCGATCTCAAATGCTTTTCAAGACAACCTTCGTAGTCATGTTGATAAGGTTTCGGCCTCGAGGTTTCAGGTTCGATTAACGATGAAACCTGATTTGTTTCAAATGGGTTCATTTCTGGTAAAAATAGTTTGTTTACCAACAAAACTCACATGCATTGGACGTGAGCTAGTGTTTTTTTCTTTACATAGTGAGAAGTATTGCTAACACGTGCGATGATGAATCGAAAATTCCATGTCTACCTCAATGGTTTTAATGCAAAGGCCCAATTAATGGGACCGAAGACACTGTTGTCTTCCAAACACATTCTTCGAAATATCCGAATTACATTTTTTACGTCTTGAATAATGTATTATTATAAGTATACAGCACAACCTAGTGGATTTATTACCAAATGGCAATATCTTCCAACAAACCAAATAGCTTTTAAAGAGTTCTTCAGTGAAAACTAAACTGGAATCTGTTTATTTTTAATCGGGGTTCCACGGACATTGAACTAGCAACCTCTGGATTTCCTAACACGGGTCTCATTTTTTATGCCACGGAGATCTAGGGTGATGTACCAATGAAAAAAATAGATTTGAAGTTGAAATAAAAATACGGTGTAAACTTTGGACTATTTAATCGAGTAGAATCACATTTAGTAAGTTTTAATTTTTAATATTTTAATTGATTCTAAAATGAACGAGGCAAACTGTCTTACTTGGTAGGTATGGATTCTTTTATAAACGTGATCCAAATGAGAAATGTCTTATCTGTCCCTTGTGGCTTACCTTTGTTATTGTTTCTACTTAAATTTAACGGAAGACATCGATTCCACTTGAGACTGATATTTTCTATGAAAATGAAACAAATATGAACTTCTTTACATACTCAATGATATCAGAATATGATTAAAATAAATATATTTTAAAAGAAAATGGTCGGCAATCGAAAAAGTAGTCTGTCTTGTAATTTGATGATGTTCGTGGATATTAAAATTTATTTTATTTTTATTTATCTTAAATTTGATAAAGGTTTAACCTTAATACATTAAATTATTAGAAAATAAAAATAAAGTTTAAATATAACCTAATAACAACAACAATAATGTAATGTATGCTTCTCTGTGAAGTGGGTACGTTTTATAAAAGAGTTTATTCCTCAATTTATCCACAAAGTTATGAAAGATATCAATATCATAAAATTCATTTAACAAGGTTATTTTGTGTGCGAGTAATTATACTTTTAACAGTTCAGTTCGTGAATAAGTACCAAAAACAATCTTAATTCACGATAGCATAAATAATAGGTCATTACATCAAACTAAAATTTCTCCATCAACAAAGGTTTATTATAAATCCAATAACCAATGTTTTCGTATATATGTATAAATATAATATGTAGGTGCGTAGAGCTTTTCTAATACTTAAGGAGTAATATTAAAGCATACCCATTAGAAAATGTGGGAAAATAAGGTCGGACCAATATTTGAACCTTAATGAACACCTGATTGTGTAATAAAAGGTTATAATTCATATATACCATAAGAAACAAAATGTTTGTCAAGAGTTGTTAAAGACCATTTGGAATAACATTTTTTATTTTAAAATTCAATGGCTCTTTCAAACTAAGGAAATACTTTGATTGATTTCGAATCTGGAAACTCGACTTGTTTAGATAAAACTCTTATCATTAGAATTAAGATCTAGCTAAAAACCGTATCATTAGAACTATTATCATTAGAAAAAGATTAGTATCTAAGATCGTCTTAATCTTTTAAAAAATCATAACAACAAGAAATATGTTAAACAAACCTGAACAGAAACCATTTTTAACAAGACTGGAACCCTCAATGGAAAACCAGGGTACCTATAAGAATCCAGCCCCCGGGCTGGAAGACATGCGCCTTATCCACTAAGCCACAGGGTCGTTGATAATAGATAAATATGTGTTTTTACCAGAAAGACAAAAATATTCTCCAAATAAAGTAATCTAAATGCTATTTGATAATTAATTTATGTATGTTAACCTGTTTTTAAATTATTCAACAACGTTTCCAAATTTATCAATTTATTTACTACAAATCTTTATACGAGTAAGTAAGCATAATGAAAACAATGAAGCAATAAATTTGCGCTATTCAACAAAATAAATGATGGGCCCATTATGGTGAACTGCTTTAGGATTTTCAAATGCCAAGGTTATAAAAGCAGTGTTCCCTCTTGTATGGTGATAAATTGCTACATGAATGGAATCCTAGATACCTTTGAAGGTTTATATCCTTTATATATAGATAAACTCGGAAATAATTAATGCGTTTTGATGAAAAAGTACCGAGAAATCTGAAACCTTTGCACAAGGCTTAAAAGTAGAGCTACAATACTCGTACGAGAACGTACACTTTTGCAGGAAACAAACTCAGATATTTTTTCATTATTTTCGAAAAATATTTTTCGTGCAAAATTTTTCAACATGAGTATTTTTGCTGCTGTCTGGTTGATTAACGTTCATCATGGCATCCTTTTAAACGTTTGGGAAAAAAAAAACAGCTGTTTAATTTTAAATAACGCTATTGAATGAATAGTCATGAAAAAATATTAAGTTTAAATTTTTAGTCTCAAAATTAAGATGCCTCTAGTTTAATGTCTGATGTTTTGTTCGCATTCCTGTGTATCGGGTTTAATTATCTGATTATAAACTTTAAAATACAATCGAGTTCAAAATTCAAACAACAATAGTTTCGCTGAATTGGACTAATTTGATCAATTCGAAAATAATATATTTCAAAATCAAAATTTTAATTTTTGTGCTTACTAAAATACTAATAATATAAACGCGTCAAAGATTGGACTCGTTATAAACGATAATACAAACGATTACAAATGATAATATAAACGTATCTAAGGCTGGACTCGCCAGGGATTGTCTATAATAAATATTAGAAACCATTAGGATAATAGTTCAAAAGGTCATCATAAATACAAAGTTCCCAGATTTAATTAAGATGGTATTATTTTGAAACCTTTTACCACGTTTTATTTTGAAAGTGCCTTTAAGCGTTCCCATATTTTTTTTCTGGGTACTCAAAACGTTCATCGCCGTTCTATTCCGAAGTTCTTTAAATTGATTCAAAAACATTTGAACCTGGAGTGCCGTTATGACACTGACAAGGTTTGTAAGGGAATGCGATAAGATGTACCTGCTCTCATCTTTTTATATTTTTGTAAGAATTTTTAATTATGGGCATTTTTTAGCTCCGTCATGATTTTAAAAGAAATTATTCAGCAGTTAATGAATTAAGCCATGCATAAATTTTGCAAATACGATTTTTTTTTTTTTTTTTCAGTAAAGGCTTTTAAAAAGCAAAATTATATTACTATAGACATAAGTTAAACCACTTTAAATTTGAGGTGAACTTTAAACAATATTTTTTTTAAATAAAATGTGTGATAAGAAACTATAAATATAAAGGCATCAGACGTTATTATTTATTTATTTAAAAAAAACAGTCCTTTCAGATTAAATTGTTATTGAAATGTTTACATTTAAATTTTGATACTTTGAAAGAAAGAAATGTAATAAGTGAGAGAAATCGTAGGAGTTTTACGAGAAGGTATATGGATGTAGAGGAGGCGTAAGATGTGTGTTGCGATAGGTGAGTCTAGTGTTGTTTCCTCTCTCCCACCCCGAAAGGAAAACAACATGATAATTTACATATGTTAGTTGTATGTACATAAATATTCATTTTATTACAAAAAAAAAAGAAAAAAATTATACCTCAGAAAAAACACCTTAGTACTAATTAAATATCATATAACCATTTATGCTTTAAACATTAAGATCAAATATTTGGTAAAAATAAATCTTTCGTATAAAATTCATCGTCAGGCTCAAGGTAGAAGCAACAGTAATTGAAGCATAAAAAAACTAAAAAAATAGCAGAGGTTAAATTTTTCCGAAAAAAATCGCGAACTAATGAAGGGAAATAAAACTCAAATCGTGCAGAAAATTAGGAAGATTGGAATCGAAAAACCTGTATAAAGATAGGAAAAAAATCGAGAAGAAAGAATTGTGATGTGAAAACGAAAGTAATCTTAAAGTTATGTGACTTATCCTTCAATCTACATCAGATGAAATAACCATTAAGTGTCCTAGGAGTGCCGCCGGTTAATAAATGGCGCCAAGTAAGTTTTTTCAATAACATATAACGCTATGACTTGTTTTTTTTTTGGTACATCTATGTGCTAATACAACAAAAAATTCAAATCCAAAAGGACTTGAAAAAAATTACAATTTTTAAAATCCTTATATTTTTAAAATACTGCCGTCATAAGCAAAAACGCAGCTAACGGGAAAAAATAAGAAATTTAACTAAGTATGAGGCAATTTTATTTCAACGCAATTTATTTCAACGCAAAAATCGACATAATGTATTTTTTCATTTTACAAAATACTAGGTTTTTCTAAGCAAAAAAACAATAAAATGTGATTCATAAACAAAAAGACAGCAGATACCTATGCGTAAGCTGCGTTTTTGCTTATGAATCACATTTTACTGCTTTTTTGTTTATGAATCACGACATTTTTAAGCAGCAATGAGAAACATAAAAGTGCAGTTTTCTCAAAACTTAACTTTTGCCATTAGCTGCGTTTTTGCTTATGAGGGCAGTATTGTACCTAATATGCGGATCGTTTCATTATGCCCAGTTAAAAACTATAAATATAACGTTATACGTATTATTAAATTTGTCAAAGAGGTCGAGTTTAGCTTTGAGAAACTTCGTGTTAGAACATTTAACAAGAAAGTACTTTGCTTTTGGTTTCATGTCTTTCGAAATTCGTAACGCGTTATTGTGACCCTAATTTTGAGAACATTACAGTTATCATCTTCAGAGCCAGTTGGTTATCATCTTTGTTATCACTTAAAGCCACAAAAAAACGTTATAAATTACGAAATACCTTAAACCATGGATAATAATGCCCGATAAAACTAGGAATACTTTATTATTCCAATAGTGTTTTCATTTAGTTGTAAGTGATACTTAAATATATTAAATAACTTTCAAGGTTTTTTTATCTTTCTGAATATTGTAGCACATGGTTTGACTGTCGACGTTTCATTTTCATTAGAAGTTATGGCAAACTTGATAACCAACAAACCCTGAGGATGAAGACTGCAACGTTTTCGAAACGTTGGCTTAATAAGCCAAACCACGGGGTACAACATTTTGAAAGATCTTATACAACTTTTTTTCTTGTTCAACTAATTTATTCATATTACTTTTTCATTTTCTCATAAGTAGTATTCTAATACTTTTATCATTTCAGTCTTATTGTATCCTAAATATATTTAAAAAAAATTGTTTTTATATAAATATGTCAAACAAACCAAAATACAGGGAATTTTTTTCACCAGTTTTCTTTTAAAAGTTTCAGAATAAGAAGAAATATTAATTATCCATTGCTGGTATGAAAGATTGAATGAACGGGCAGTGACGGATGTATCAATGTGACAACTGAAGTAATAAATACGAGTATGATAAATCACTAGTACGGTATACATACTACATTAAGCACGCTGCAGATATTGAATTTCAAAACTGGTTCAACCCATCTCTTACGAAAAGATCGTCAGAAAAGAAAATGAAATATCATATTATAAGATTGCTGCCATAAATAGGTTTTTAGTGAAAACCGTTTTGAATAAAATATAGCGATGTTAAAATTTTAGTCTTATACTCGTATTTTCTTTCCAACTTTAACAACATTTTTATTTATTTTGCTAAAACTGTATAAACATGACTCCACAAAGTGAAACACTTGAATCTTAGAAAAGACAAACGCATCTTTTCTAAGATTCAAGAAAAAAACAATTTTATCTCTTCGGTACGATTTAACATGTTTTTAAGAAAAATGTGAACAATCAGTGTGTTTTCTAAATCATGTTTTTATTATTGTTTTTTAAATTTTGGCTTATAAATAAAATAGAATGGGAACCTATAGAGCGTTAATAAATAAATAAATAAATACAGGTTTATTGATAGCAACATAGTATGTACATAATACATTAAGATATATTTAAAGAACACGTTAAAAAGAGAATACATTAAAAACACAGCAGCTATCCAAAGGTCTGGGCTCGTCTAATAACATCCCCCCGGCCAAGATACACCCCACCAATATAGGGCGAGCCCAGCGATGGGGACACCAGATGTTTTTCAGCCCACGCCCTTGAACATGTAGAAGAAGAAGAGAAAAAAACACAGAAAATAAATAGATGACAAAAAACAAATTCAAGAGAGAAGACATTTAAAGGTCCGGGCTCATCCCACAAACATTCCCCCGGCCGAGATACACCCCACCAATGCAGGGCGAGCCCGACCTCAAGGGCATCGGGGGGCTTCCAGCCGACACCCCCGCATATCTAGATTAAAAAAACAAAAAGACGTATGGCAAAAAACAAAATAAAAAGTAAACCCACATATACCACCTCAGATTAACTGTCAGCAAAAACGAAAAAAAGAAAGAAAAGCCTCAAAGGAGTCCATATTTTATGAAAGTAAAATGACAAATGGGAAATGATGGTCAAACAAAAAAAACCACGACACAATACATTGAAATAGTTTAGCAGTAATGAAAAAAATAGTTGAAATAGTTTAGCCCATTAACCACCCTGAAGATAGCACTTTAGAGCATCTCTGAAGGTACAACTATTCACCCGCTCCTTCAAGGCCTCGGGCAACTTATTCCAGCATTTGCTGGCTGAGTATGAGAAGAATCCCTTGAATAGTGATAGATAAATATGAATTTTAGAATTCATTTTTAATAAAATGCTTAATTTTTAAAATTCATTTTTAATAAAATGCTTAATTTAAAAAAAATGCTTAAATATTTTTTTTAATAAAATGCATAAAACATGTCTTCCTAACCAAGGATTGCAGGTTCGATTCCTGTTGGAACACAAAAAAGGGTTCTTGTCTGGTTTTCAGTTAAAACCTTTTTACCGTGTTTTGATCGGCTAGAAGATATTTCCACGTGACATACCATAGATCTCCAAGGTTATACTAAACACAACAAATGTTTACCGTACCAAATAATTCACTTTTTTTTTTTTCATATTTTACGCTTCTACAAACAGAATGTAACTGCGTTCAGTAAATTTATAGATTCAACTGTGCTTACCCCCAAACAAAGCGTCATCTAATATTTTAGTTTGCAAGTATCATATTCTGACCGTAATTCTTACGACTTTAAAATGTCGGCAGATTCATCATACATAATGGATGAGCTTTAGCACCGTTGGCGAAATACGAAATCTTCAGTGACATGCTTTCGTGGCACGCGATATCTCCCCATACACGATTTATGGGCTTTTCAATGATGTTAAAGATAAAATGTTATCTGTTGTTGGCAATAATACAGAGTCAACACGCGTTATTGTATGTCCAACACCAACCACTTTTGGGACAGATAAGGTGGAAGAGAATGACGACACAACGTACGTATATTCAAATATTATTTTTATCTCGATATAACTATAAAAACCAACTAACCAAAACCTTTAATTTTTGTTCCAAAAACAGTATTTTTACTATCATTAAAATAACATGTCACCATTGTGGTTAATAAAAAGAATAGACCTTCATTTCTCTACATACTTGCATACTTTTTGTTACTTTGTGCACACTTCTATTTAAGATTTCTCACAATTTAAGAAGTTTTTCCAATTTTTCGTACCTTCGATACTATTAGAATTTCATGAAGAATTTTTCAATTTTTTGCGTATTTATACTACTAGTCAAAAAGTTTTGAAAGCGGAAATGAATATACATTTTTTTTGGGGGGAAATCACTTTTATTGCTCAGTATAGTCTCCCATAAGATCAATACACTTGGTCCAACGATCTTCCAACTTTGTTGTCGCATCACGGAAGTGACTTTCTGGAAGGCCTGGAAAATACTCCTCTACGACGGCTATAACCTCTTCGTTTGATGAAAAATGCTTTCCACGAAGGAATTTTTTGAGGTGTGAGAACAGCCAGAAGTCAGAGGGAGCTAAATCTGGCGAATAGGGTGGATGCTGCAACAATTCGTACCCCGATTCACTGATTTTCGTGATGGTTTTTTGAGCTGTGTGAGCCGGTGCATTGTCTTGATGAAAAATGATTTTTTCTTCTGCAAACCGGGTCTTTTTTCACAATTTTTTTCATCCAACTGGTCTAAAAGGTCACAATAATAATCAGAGTTGACTGTCTTACCAGTTTGGAGATAATCTATCAATAAAATTCCTTTTGCATCCCAAAAAACTGACGCTAACACCTTCTTGGCCGATTTCTGGACACGAACTCGCTTCGGAGCCAAAGTGCCTGGTTCACACCACTCCTTAGCCTCTTGTTTTGATTCAGGATCATGGTGGTATACCCAAGTTTCATCCATAGTGATGAATCGATGCAAAAAATCCTTTTTATCCTTTCGAAATTGCTCCAAATGTTGCTCAGAAAGTCGCATTCGAACGTGTTTTTATTGCATTGTTAGCAAATGCGGCACCCATTGTGCACACAGTTTTTTGAAACCCAAAACTTCAGCCAAAATATGCCATGTTGTTCCATGTGAGATGCCTATGGTGTCAGCTATCACATCCACAGTCGATCGATGATCTTCCAAAACCATGTCCTGTATTTTCGCTATGATTTCTGGTGTTGATGTACTTTTTGGACGTCCTGAGCGTGGATCGTCTTCAACGCTTGTACGGCCACGCTTAAACTCCAAAACCCATCGGTGAATGGTTGGAAATGAAGGAGAGGACTCCTTTAATACTTTCACCATCTTTGCATGGATCTCAGTAGCCGATAAACCTTCCAAACTAAAGAATTTAATCACTGCACGATATTCGGATTTTTCCATTGTTAAAAAATACACTGACACGTCAACTTCAAATGGCTTGTAAACAAAGAATGAATTGACAGATCGAAATGAAATTTTGAGTACGTTCTTATAAAAGATGAAATATTAAAATGGCGTAGAAATTTTGGTTTTTCTACTGCTTCATAGATGTAGCTTTCAAAACTTTTTGACTAACCTATTATTTAAGAGCTTCTATATTAATTTTTCGCGCTACATCTACTTTAAAACCGAATTACTTTTAGTAAAAATTCCAACAGAACTCTCACATTTCTATCGTATTTATCTTTGTTATACATGAAAAATTATAAATTCATTATTATAAAATATATAATTTTCAATCATTCATGATAAAAAAACCAATCAATCTAAAAAGTCTAATTAAGTTTATTCATACGAAATGTTTCAATTATCGACCACTTTTTTTTTTTAAATAACATTGTCTTTGTCATCTTTGATTGCCCCTCTAGTCTGAAATAATCATTATTTTACCACTATGTGAGTCTAACCATGATTATAGTATGCTTAGTTGAAATTTATATCGAAAGAAGGATGATTTGGAGAATCGCTACGAGTATTACTTGCTTGTATAACGTGTAAGCATAATAATGTTGTTGTTGATCAGGTGAACAGACCAGGCTGCCTCGATCGATTTTTTTGAGTGGCTGGTCATATATTAATAAATAGACTTCTAGTAGAGTATTGTAAGCTAATGATTAACGGGATTCAAAAGTGTTTTTGAGTTCACACAATTTGAGAGATATTACATCTTTTTTTACTAAAAAGTGCTGGAAAAATAAGGACATTGATGAAATGTGGATATGAATTAATCACAGCATTCAGAACATGTTTGTGTGAAGAAAGTTATTATTTACAAACGTATTTTATTCAACCGCTGACGTAAAATTGATGAAATGTAAATATGAATTAATCACAGTATTAAGAATATATTTGTATGAAGAAAGTTATACTTTCCAAAGTATTTTCATTTAACCGCTGACGTAAAATTAATGAAATGTAAATATGAATTAATCACAGCATTCAGAATATATTTGTATGAAGAAAATTATACTTTACAAACGTATTTTTATTTAACCGCTGACGTAAAATTGATGAAATGTAAATATGAATTAATCACAGCATTCAGAATATATTTGTATGAAGAAAGTTATACTTTACAAACGTATTTTTATTTAAACGCTGACGTAAAATTGATGAAATGTAAATATGAATTAATCACAGCATTGAGAATATATTTGTATGAAGAAAGTTATACTTAACAAACGTATTTTTATTTAACCGCTGACGTAAAATTGATGAAATATAAATATGAATTAATCACAGCATTGAGAATATATTTGTATGAAGAAAGTTATACTTTACAAACGTATTTTTATTTAACCGCTGACGTAAAATTGATGAAATGTAAATATGAATTAATCACAGCATTGAGAATATATTTGTATGAAGAAAGTTATACTTAACAAACGTATTTTTATTTAACCGCTGACGTAAAATTGATGAAATATAAATATGAATTAATCACAGCATTGAGAATATATTTGTATGAAGAAAGTTATACTTAACAAACGTATTTTTATTTAACCGCTGACGTAAAATTGATGAAATATAAATATGAATTAATCACAGCATTGAGAATATATTTGTATGAAGAAAGTTATACTTTACAAACGTATTTTTATTTAACCGCTGACGTAACATTGATGAAATGTAAATATGAATTAATCACAGCATTGAGAATATATTTGTATGAAGAAAGTTATACTTTACAAAAATATTTTTATTTAACCGCTGACGTAACATTGATGAAATGTAAATATGAATTAATCACAGCATTGAGAATATATTTGTATGAAGAAAGTTATACTTTACAAACGTATTTTTATTTAACCGCTGACGTAAAATAACCGTTAGATTAGGTTCAAACAATTGATTATTATCCATTTTTTTTACTTAGTCAAATAATTATAAAAATGGAATTAATCATATAATATTGTTGACAAACAGATTTTATTTATAAGTGAATATGACTGTGCTTATGGATATATTTTGATTTCTAAAACAAATTGGCGGGAAAAGGTACGTGGTATTTATTTGGTGAAGAATAGTTCGGTGCCGGTTTTGGCAATCTCGGATAGAAATCCAGTAGCACTCGACCAAATAGTTAATATTTTTAATAATCAAGAAGATTTTACCATATATAATACTTAATCATCAAATTTAGATATATACGAATACAATGCAGTTATTTCCATCTGAGAATTTCGGACTCATAAATATCGATTTCATTGAAATCACGATGAAACCAAAGTAAATTAATGATTTTATATAAAAATATTTACTAAACCGATCTTTCATTTCGACTCAGAACATCATTTACAAATATACACTAACACACCATCACAAAATCTCCCTGTCGGGGTAGGAAGAGAAGATCAATTGACATCTTTTCCAATCTCAACATAAATCCATCGCCTCTTCTACATTCATACCTTTTCATATAACTCCTACGATTTCTCTGCATTTTACATTTCATTTTTTCTACGTGTCGTTCAGTTGATCTATCCATATTTTTTTATCTTCCTCTACCACGCCTTCTACTCCCATTTTTTCGTTAGACTTTCATCATTCATTCGTTCTACATTCCCTCAGAGGGCTCTTCTTCATCTTACTCAACACATCAGCCTTGAGTTCACATTCATATCTAATTACTTTATTTCGTATTCTCTCATACAGTGTCACCCCATGTATTCTTCTAATTACTCGCATTTCTACATAGTTTATTCAACTCATTTCAGTATTTTTCTACGTCCACGTTTCACTCCTATGCATCAAAGTTTGTTCTAAAATACTGTTTTGGACTGTATTCTTAGTAGATGTTGATACTGCCCTGTTCAAATATATATATATATATATATATATATATATATATATATATATATATATATATATATATATATATATATATATATATATATATATATATATATATATATATATATATATATATATATATATATATATATATATATATATATATATATATATATATATATATATATATATATATATATATATATATATATATATATATATATATATATATATATATATATATATATATATATATATATATATATATATATATATATATATATATATATATATATATATATATATATATATATATATATATATATATATATATATATATATATATATATATATATATATATATATATATATATATATATATATATATATATATATATATATATATATATATATATATATATATATAT